>JASTWR010000591.1:0-102270 GCA_030770355.1 Harpagoxenus sublaevis | reverse complement strand
TTCGGCAGTAAGCACTGCGGGCGGATTTGGCAGTCTCGTCACTGTGGCGCGCCGGGGCGCACGACTCCAGCTCACGGCGATTTTAGGTTAGGTTTCCCTGGTGTTGCCACGTGCGTCATTGTTAGTAGGTACATGCTGGGAAATAATGGTACGCACGTATCGTCGCAAAACAACTCCCGCCGACAAGGAGAAACTCAAGTAGGCAGTTCTTGCGGTTGAAAAAAGATTAAAATGAGCGCTTACGCAGCTGCAAAACAATTCGATGTCCGGAGAACCACGTTAACCAACTGGTTGAGAAGAACAACGATTAACAATTATTAACAATTATTAACAATATTAACAAGTTATTAACAATATTATTAACAATTATTAACAATTATTATTATATTTATTATTAACATGTATTAACAATTATTATTATTTATTATTAACAATTATTTTTAATAATGTTTTGCATAAAAATTTAAAAAAATAAATTTTTATATTTTTTTCTTAAAAACAATTATAAAAATGTATCCTACAATTTTTCAGGATCAGCTATACGTATTAGTATTGAAAATGCAGTGTGGACGGATCCGCCCTGAGGGGGTGACGATTCCATCCTGCCATTTTTTAGATCTCAATTTTTCCACCGTTGTCGTTTTTGCTCTCTATACCGGTTAAACAAAGCGACATAGACAAAACTTTTCTATATAAATTTGTAACTAAAGGTTCACTCTTTACAATCGTATACCACATTTAACTAAAATTATTTATTTTGTTGTTAAAAATCGGCACCGAAAAAAAACTGACGGTCTCGCCCGGGTCTCCCCTACCCTTTCGAGTTCAAGAAGCTGCAGTTCCCCCTCAAGGTCTGTTTTGCTATGACCATCAACAAGTCCCAGGGGCAGTCGCTGAACGTAGCAGGGATTGACCTAAGTGAGGACTGTTTCTCACATGGGCAGTTCTACGTGGCCTGCTCCAGGGTGAGCTCACCCAGCAGGCTGGTGATCCTAGCACCTGAGGGGAGAACCACCAATTTGGTCTACAAAGAGGTTCTTAAGTAGAAAAAAAAGTCATAGATATTTTTTTACACACACACACACACACACACACACAGAGAGAGAAAGAGTGAAAGAGAGAGGGCGGTTTGGAGTCACAAAATACGTACACTGCGTGGGGGTGGAAGCTTTTTACTTGAATTGTAAACTTTGAAACACTGTAATTCAATGAAAAATGATCCTATTTCAAAAAATAAAAAACCGTTGTATTCGTCTCAATGCCAGCTACAACATTCAATGGAACAAAAAATCGACTGCCAATTGAAAAAATGGCCGCCATGCAGAAGTCTAGAAAGTGGCGCCACCTACAATTACACTGATGTGGCCAACTTCTGCCTCTCTCGGAACCATAAAACTATTGTCTGAAACAATTTTTCCAATCTCTTTTACTTTAAGAGATATTCAGCTGAATCACTTAAAATGATACACCCTGTATATATATATATAACTGTTTCCGATAACAGGGTTCATATATTCGCTATATATTATACCAGCAGTGAAATGTACTCCTGTGTACATGGTCGAATGTCAGGTCCCCGGGGGGGGGGGGGGATTGTATCGTAGGTTTATTATTACCGGCCACTAATGTGCTTTTTATTATTTTTGAGATATAATTAATTAAAATGAAGATTAAGAGTATACCTATTTAAAATATTTAACTGGTGGTCGCAACGCCAGAAGAAGTTGCAATCTTTTTAAAAATAAATTATATAAACGTTACAATGTTTTATTTTCTTTTCCCTTTTTCCACATAGTTATTAGATGTGTCCTATGTGAAGATGCAATTACATTTGCTTTACGTGTGTATGTATGTATGTATGTGTATGTATGATGTGCGTATGATGTACGTACGTATGTACGTACGTATGTACGTATGATGTATGATGTATGTACGTATGTACGTATGATGTATGTACATATGTACAGGGTATTGCAGAGACATACAGGTCAGTATGACGGGTTGCCCATTCGAGCAGGCGCGCATGGTCGTTCACAATTGCATTGACTTCGGTGCATCACCTATAATCACTCGCATATCTTTTTTACAATAAAATGAACTTTGTAGCGCCCGAAGTTGCAATACAATTGTGACGGATTTCCGTAGCGATAACGTTAAAAAAGAAGTCGAGATGACAATACAGGTTATGAAATAAATTTTATTAAGAAAACGAAAGATATCTTATCTTTTATGAAAAAAGCTCGTATCATAGTCCATCATAATCATTATATATTATAATTTTATTACTTAAATTATTTTTTGCACACAATGTTTATGCACAGGACAAAAGTCAGCAATTAGCAAATGTGTGCAAATTTAAATTATAAGTCGGCCAATAAATTTCATTCAATGTAAGTTTAAATAATGGCAAAAATCACCAACAACAAATCTTACAATATTCATTTTGTTACATTTTAATAAATAATTTATCATTAAATTGATTCTAATCAATTTAATATATCAATATTAATAAGCATTATATAATTCTTTATATAAATGATGCTGCTGCATCTTAAAAATTTTAATCTTAATCTCATAAACAAGACGTTTATTAGTATAAAATATACATTTTAAATATGATGCTAATGAATAGTTTATATAAGGCAAATTATCATAATATTTAATGAATACTTTTCAGTAATAAATTCCTCGTAGATTTATATGAGATTCAGTAGCATTATTTACATAAAGATGCTTATTAGCATCAGTATATTGAATTGATTATAAATGTTGATGATGAAATATTAATATTCTGAAATAAATGTTGTTATAGACATAAGATCCGCTGACAATTGTTTCTATCGTTATAAATAACGATGGAAACGGTTATCAGCGGATCTTATGCCTAATAATATTTATTTCAGATTATTAATATATGTATATAACATATATTATATATATAATTTATTTTATTTTTTGTATGGAATATTTCGTTCCGTGTAAAATAAAATAATTGAAATAATAAAATAACAATGTATAATAACTATGATGGACTATGATCTAGCATTCTTTGTAAGAGAAAAATAAGGCATCCCTTGTTTGTCACGTTTACTTTATAAGATGTATTTTCATACCTTGTCACTTTGGCTTCTGTTTTAACCGATCAATGTTGAAGTCTATTAAAATTGAATGTTTTGCGTAATTTAAGTGAATGTCTCGTAATTTGATGGAAATTTGTCGAAAGCGCAGAGATTAAACAAATCATCAGTAATCAGTAATATAAATATTAATATTCGAAGTGTAGTCTCCTTATGGAATAACCAAATATAGATAGCGGGCTAAATAAAAGCCAGGCGCGGTTGGTAGTGCGCGAATATTATGATAATTAATTTTAACATATAATTTTTCCAACAAAAATTTGTTTAAATATAGCCAGTTATGCAGCATCTAAAAGTTAAATTAATCGGGGCGAGGAAAGTTATTTTATTACTCCAACGAATTTGTGTTGAAAAAATTATGTGCTAAAAGTAATTATTATAATATTCGTGCACCACCAACCGCGCCTTGCTTTTATTTAGCCCGCCATCTATACTTTATAAATATATTAAGTATAATAAGTTAACTCGATAACTTTATTAATATTTAAAAAATTTCGATACTATTAAATTAGAGATAGTCAATTACTTTATTAATATTTATATAATAACTTTATTGATATCACATTAATATAATAAACATTAATAGATATGATTATCACATAATTGTCTTTATCGAAGATTAATACATAATTGTCTTTATAGAACATTAATATAATTATCATATTTGTATTTTATCTTTACAGAAGATTAGAGAAGGTGTTTAAAATAACCTCCATTTTCTTCCGCACATAACGCGATTTTCCGCATTATGCTTTCTCACACTTTCGATAACATTACGGGTGTAATTTTTTGACATGCTGCTTCTATTTTCTGTATAAACTCGTTTCTACAAGGTGGCAGTGTCTCGTAAACCTGATCTCGTATGTAGCCCCATACAAAGAAATCCATAGGTGTTAGGTCAGGAGAGCGTGGGGGCCATTCATGCAGAGTGCTATGGATGCCTATCCATCTGTTAGGAAATCTTTGGTTTAGTATACTACGAGCGAGAAGGGATGTATGAGCAGGATGGCCATCTTGTTGAAAGATAATATTTGGTAATACAGCCTGTTGATTGTTCTTGTTAATTACTCCTTTGAGGTAATTAGTGGATGTGGAGTGGAAGTGTACTTGAAATAAACGAGAGTTCGGATTTAGAAACACACACAGGTTTTATTCGACCGTACTCCGTGAAGCGGAAAACGACGACTAACTTTTCGATACAGTAGAGATACCTTACGGAAGTGGTACATACAACTTTACTTCTTTAATTTCCTTACTCTCTGACTACACAGGTGCCAACAAAAACAAAATTATAATGACTATTCTTAGTCGTGCTGACATCTGTTTGAATCAAAAGAAAACAATTATACATGAACATAAGAAGGGAGTGTATCTATGAACAAAAACCAAATTAAACATACTATTCTCAACACTCCCACTTTTAATTTGCTTGTTTTTTTTGTTTGTGTGTGTATGTCCTTTATGACTTGTGCGTGCCGATTGATAATGAATTGCAATTTGCATTAAATTTATCACGCGACAGTGGTTTCGTTAGAAAGTCTGCTAATTGTTTGTTGGATGGCACGTACACGGTTTCAATTTCACCAGTTTCCACAAGCTCGCGAATGTAGTGAAACTTTACGTCTATATGTTTTGTTAGTTTGTGATGTTCCGTATTCTTTACAAGATTTAACGCACTTTGGTTGTCAATTAAAAGTTTGGTAGGAGACATTATCTTTCCTTCGGTTTCTTTGAGAAAGGTTCTCAGCCACATGATCTCCTGCGCTGCATTGGATGCTGCAACGTACTCAGCTTCCGTTGTTGACCGTGCCACACATTTTTGCCTTTGTGAGCACCATGACACAGGTCCATTTGCGAGTACGCTCACGTACCCCGATGTTGATCTCCTCGTCTCTACGTCGCCAGCAAAGTCTGCGTCGCTGTACATTTTCAGCTCGGCACACTCTTTGCTGTACAGGATGCCAACGTCTTGTGTTCCCTGCAGGTATCTCAGGATTCTTTTAACTGCTATCCAGTGAACTTTTCCTGGACTGTTCAGGAATCTGCTGACTTGACCCACTGCATACATTATGTCTGGACGCGACACAACTGCTGCAAACATGAGACTGCCTACGGCCTCACGGTATGGAATTTCGACCTCTTCGTACTCCTGAATTCCTCCATCGCTTCTTAGGTCTGTACTTGGATCTGCTGGGACTGCATTGGTTTTACAGTTATCCATGCTAAATCTCTCCAAAATTCTGGATATATAGCTTCGTTGGCTGATAAATGTTGTTTTCTCCTTCCGATTTCGTTTTATTTCGAGCCCGACGAAACATTGTGGTTCACTGACTTTTATTTCTATCATAGAACCAAGCTCACTCAGTATCTTCTGGATTATCTCTTCGTTCTCAGACATGATGAGTCCATCGTCCACGTACAGACCAAGATAAACCACAACTCCATTGTATATTGCCTTGTAGACACTTCTGTCGGATTTGAGTTGTTTGAAGTTAAATGTGTCGAGAAAGCTTTTAAACTTCTCGTTCCAGCAGCGTGGGGCCTGCTTCAGCCCGTACAGACTTTTTCTTAATCTGCATACCAGGTCTGGATTGTGACTGGTAAATCCTTCTGGCTGCTTCATAAACACCTCTTCCTTTAGGTCGCCATGTAAAAATGCCGATTTTACGTCAAACTGTTTTATTTCCCAGTCGTTGATTGTTGCAAGTGCTAACAGGATGCGAACAGAATCATATCTGACTACTGGCGAAAAAGTCTCTTTGTAATCAACACCTTTCTTTTGTGAGAAGCCTTTAGCACACAGCCGTGCTTTGTAGCGTTCAACTGATCCGTCGATGCGCCTTTTGACTTTATACACCCACTTACAGCCTATGGCTCGTCTGCTCTTTGGTAATTCTTTGAGAGTCCACGTATTATTAACTTTGAGTGACTCTAGTTCATCCTTCATTGCTCGTCGCCATTCCTCAGCGTTGTCACTAGCCATTGCTTCCTCGAATGTTTGTGGCTCGTCTGTGATTACTGCTGAGCATGCGATGTTACGACTTTGACTGTCGTAACGGTCTGGCTTGCGTATGCTGCCTCTATCACGTAGTTGTCGTCCCTGCTCCATTGAAGTTCCTCCATCGCCTCGTTTATTCCCGTCTTGCCCTCCTGCTGCGTCCTCGAACACCTCGTCGTCCTCTAGATCATCCTCTCGTTCTGGCTCTTCATGTTCTGGTTCCACTGTTTTGTTTTCAAGGTATACAGTAAATGTGTTGTCAATTTCCTCACTGTAGTCGTCATTGCAACATACATCTTCATTAAAACTCACATCTCGAGTGACAGTAATTTTTCCAGTCTTCGGATCCATTACACGATAGTTGCACTGTCATTCTCGTATCCAACTGGAACCATTTTCTTCGCCTTACTGTTGAACTTGGTTCGGAACTGTTTTGGGACGTGGACATAGACATCAGAACCAAACTTGCGCATATGTTTGAGATTTACCTTCTTGCCTGTCCATAGTTCGTATGGAATTTCCTTATCGAGGCTGCGTGGTTTTCGATTTTGAATGTATACGCTCGTGTTTACTGCTTCAGCCCAATTTCCTGGTTGAAGATTTGCTGCAATCAGCATTGTTCTGGCCCCTTCCACAATTGATCGATTTTCTCTCTCAATCCTTCCATTTTGTTCTGCTGTGTAGGGAGCGCTGAACTCATGTATTATGCCATTGTTCTTGAAGAACTGCCGGAACTGTTCATTATTGAACTCGAGACCGTTATCACTCCGTACTCTCTTTATTCTGTTTGTTGTTTGTGTTTCTAGTCTTTTGTACTCAACAAACTTCGCGAATGCATCACATTTGTGCTTGATGAAGTATACCGATCGATACGACGTACAGTCATCCTTAAGAAGTAGAAAATAATTTGCGCCGCCTGTTGATGGCTGTGTCATTTTCCCACATAAGTCCATATGCACATGTTCACCTGGTCTCAGTGCTCTCTCTTGAATTTTCTTCTGAAATGATCTCCGATGCAATTTTCCATGCTGGCATGCTTCACAGAACAGTCCGTCGAGGCTGGTTATCTTGAGGCTTGGAATAAATCCGCTGTCCGCCATATCCTTCAGTGTATGAAAATTAATGTGCCCCATCCTCTCGTGCCATAGCTTGGCTGAGTCTCGCACTGTCACGTTAGCTTCTCCTTGAGTTGCTCCTGCTTTAAATAGCATCTTGTAGCACTGATTCTTCTGCTTTATACCGGTAGCTATCACTTTTGATCCGTGAACTTCCAGTTTATTGTCAACAAAGAGTACCTTCAAATTTTTGCTTGTCATCGCTCCAACCGAAAGCAAATTTTTCCTCAATCCTGGAATAAAGAGGACATTCTCAAGGGTTCTCGGCTCCCACT
Source organism: Harpagoxenus sublaevis (assembly GCA_030770355.1). NCBI lineage: Eukaryota > Metazoa > Arthropoda > Insecta > Hymenoptera > Formicidae > Harpagoxenus > Harpagoxenus sublaevis. Next base: position 94,745 of record JASTWR010000591.1, on the reverse strand, counting down.
TGCCACCAGCCCATGCTTGCACATGAATAGATCTACAGCCTTCGACCTTTAAACGAGAATTATCACCGATTTGAACTGTGCAGTTTTCTGTGCTCTTCTTCACTTCCACAAACCACTCCCTTCGATGCGACATGTGTTTCGAAGCAGCACTGTCAGCCAGCCAATCATCTTCACTGTTCGTGTCCGATAGATTCTTCGTTTCAATACACAAGGCTTGATGAGCTTCACTTGACTGTTTTTCCTTCGCTATCCTTAGTCGACAGTCTGCCTTATAGTGGCCTTTCTTCTTGCAGTAGAAGCACTCGATGTTTCTCATGTATCGTTTATCCTTTGAGCCACCTTGTGATTCGCCTTTTTTGGCCCTGATGAGCTTGTTTGTTTGCCCTTGACTCTGACCGCCGCGAACGCTGTTGCAGCGTCCTCCGATTGCGTCAATCTTTGTTCTTCTTTCAGCAGTCGTGCTGTTAGATTGTCGAACGTCTGCTTGGACTCGTCGTAGGAGTCCCAAGCTGTCACAAATCCATTATATTTAAATGGTAAACCTCCGAGCAACTTCGCCATCTTATCGACGTCCTTCACCGGTTCGTCGACATCTGATAGCGCCTGCGCCATCTCCTCAACCTTGCTGATGTGCTGTGCGATTGAGTCGGTGTCCGCCATTTTGTAGTTGAAAAACCTTTGTTTCAGCGCGATTTTATTCACTGCTGACCTCTGCTCGTGAATCGCTTTGAGCCGAGTCCACATTTCCGGACCAGTCTGGCACGTAACTACTGCCTGGAGTTGTTCGTACTCCATTCCTGACGAGACAAGCAGCATTGCTTTTATGTTCAAAGCATCCCATGCTGCTCTCGCTGTTACTTCCGTTTCCGCTGGACGTGGCGTGATGCCGTTCATTAGGTCGAACATACCTGTCTCAGCTCGAAAGATGATCTCCATCTGATACTTCCAGAGCTGGAAGTATTTCCCGTCGAACTTCTTGAGATGAAACTGTTTTAGGATATCCATGGTTCCCGAGCTGCACTTTGCTTCGTTCTCACCGTGCGCTACTGCCACCACGTGGTACACAATCCTCTGTTCTCTCTCTTCTCGCAATCTCACTCACTTTCCACACGCGAGCACTGGGCCCATAACATGTTGATTGTTCTTGTTAATTACTCCTTTGAGGTAATTAGCGGATGTGGAGTGGAAGTGTACTTGAAATAAACAAGAGTTCGGATTTAGAAACACACACAGGTTTTATTCGACCGTACTCCGTGAAGCGGAAAACGACGACTAACTTTTCGATACAGTAGAGACACCTTACGGAAGTGGTACATACAACTTTACTTCTTTAATTTCCCTACTCTCTGACTACACAGGTGCCAACGAAAACAAAATTATAATGACTATTCTTAGTCGTGCTGACATCTGTTTGAATCAAAAGAAAACAATTATACATGAACATAAGAAGGGAGTGTATCTATGAACAAAAACCAAATTAAACATACTATTCTCAACACAGCCAATAGAACATCTTCTAATAAATTAGGTAGTGTTTCCTCCAGGAAAGCGGAATAAATTTCTGCTGTGACATGAATATTTTCCGGAAAGAAATACGGCCCGATAACTTGATTATCTAAAATTCCCATCCAGACATTAACATGGAATTGGCCCTGGATGTGTGTTTCTTTTCGGCAATGAGGATTTGCCTCCGCATAATGATGTTCATTATGTCTGTTTATGCTTCATCACTGCGGAAAGTGCATTTATCTGTTCAGAGAATTCTCGTCAAGAAATGATCATTAGCGATGTTGTTTACGTCAACCTGGTATAAAGGTACAAATTTGATTCCTACGATTTTGTAGATATTTGTAATCAAAATTGCAAAAAAATTGTTAAATTATAAACTTGTGGCTATTGTCTTACGATAAATCGATATCTTTAATATTACCATTCTTTAATAATTCTGAAAGCTGAAAAAATAAAAATTTTTAAACTATTTTATAAAAGAAATTATTGTTTATTCTCAATTGTGGTAAGAACCGATAGCCACCAATTGGTAATATATCTTGCACTTACTTGTTCTGAGAGCCAATCACAAAAAGCTTCTCGGCGACGCAAATCTTGAGGAAATAATCTTTGAGTTGTATGCCTCTTAAATGGATGCCATCCAAAATTATGCTTAATAATTCTGTGGACACACTTGTATGGCACACTTGTAGGTCATGTGCAATACTTCTTGTGCTCGTATACGGATTAACAATAATTGCCTCTCTTACAGCATTAATTGTTCACTCATCTCGTTGGGCTACATGCCGTGGACGTGTTGGAGCGTGTAACATTCCATGTTGACAGTTCTATTATATAGAACTTGAAAAAAACCGTGCCCCGGGTGTTGCTTATCAGGAAAACGTTCGGCATAGAGAGCTGCGGCTCTCCTTTGATTTTTAAAGAATTATATAATGCTTATTAGTATTGATATATTAAATTAATTATCAATTTAATAATAAATTATTTATTAATGTAACAAAATGAATATTGTAATAAGCAAATTTAAAGTACGACCGTATATAAGATAATAATCATTATTAAAGGAAACGCCATAATCGGTCGGGACTGGATATTGGTTGTCCAATAAAATTATTCGTGAATTTTTAAGTACAAATCATGACTCTAGTAAACCACGCGCCGTTACTTACGGACTTAAACGTAGCCACAACTAAAGCTAGAAAGAGTACCTACTCTCACACAATTAAATTGAAAATTAATTTAATTGTCCACTAACACTTGTTAGTATATTCAAAAAAGGACGGGATATGTATAGAAGGATATAGGGTAAAAAAGAAAATGTTGCGAAAAATAATACCCCAGCCAGGATTTGAACCTGGACCTCCCTGCTTTCCGGGCGGGCGTCTCACCTATTCGACCACTGAGGCATGTGGTGATATTTATCGCAAGAAACTATTTAACTGAGGAAGAACGTCTTTTTCCGGCGACGTATATAACAATAAGCAAATTTAAAGTACGACCGTACATAAGATAATAATCATTAATTAAAGGAAACGCCATAATCGGTCGGGACTGGATATTGGTTGTCCAATAAAATTATTCGTGAACTTTTAAGTACAAATCATCATAAATTAATTTTCAATTTAATTGTGTGAGAGTAGGTACTCTTTTTAGCTTTAGTTGTGGCTACGTTTAAGTCCGTAAGTAACGGCGCGTGATTTACTAGAGTGATGATTTGTACTTAAAAATTCACGAATAATTTTATTTGGACAACCAATATCCAGTCCCGACCGATTATGGCGTTTCTTTTAATTAATGATTATTATGAATATTGTAAGATTTGTTAATAGTGATTTCTGTCATTATTTAAACTTACATTGAATGAAATTTATTGGCCGACTTATAATTTAAATTTGCACACATTTGCTAATTGCTGACTTTTGTCCTGTGCATAAACATTGTGTGCAAAAAAAATAATTTAAGTAATAAATGCATGATAAGGACTCAAGCTACTTTTCTCCGAATTTTTATCATGGCTCGGTTACACCTTCCCCTTAAATTTTTTCTTTCGCTTGTTTAGTTTGTCTTGAGCTGTCATACCATGCGGTGTATTAATTGTGACACTTTTTTCGTGCCGACTACATGCGATGCATGTATGCGGTCGTATTGGCTGCGCGCCGCGCGTGCCGCGCGTACCGCACATGCCGAACCGTTTCCGCGATCACCAGAATCAACATCTAAGTTAATTATATTTGAGTTTTCAGATTTAATTATTTACTTTTTCTACAGCTCAGCGACGAGTCCTCCTGGAGGGGGAGGATGTACGCGATACCAAGAAATCACAAGATTCATCAGAACACGCCATACTTACTTATTATTATTTAATTTATAATATAATAAAAACTGAATAAATGTATAATGATTTAAAAAAGTTTAAATTTATTATCCTTCCACCTCTCCCTTCCAATTCCTTAAATTGTGCTGTATTATCTATTTATAATCAGTGTCATAAATTAAAATATTTTATGAAAATATTGCATTGTCTAAAGTACTAAAGTCGGTTTAAAATAATTTATTTCTGCTAAAGTATTAAACTATCTCCGAAAAATTAAATTAAAAAATATTTAAAACATTAAATACTGATCGAAAGAACGCGAAGAGAATACACCTGAAAGCGAGGGATAAGATTAGGTGAGTATGAGAAAGAACGCGACGAGGTAAGTAGGGAGAGAAGGCCGCGAGGTGTTGTAAGCGCGCGGTGATGTCACGCTGATCCGCGGTCGACGCGAATGGGAGAGAGGGAAAAGACGCAAGCAAGTGACATGATATGATGTCACGCGGACCCTCCTCACCACCCTCGCCCTACATGAGCCGTAACGTGAATTCCCCTCACCGCGGACCCCCTACACGCGGGCCGCCGCGGCGCCCAAAGACGCGGGTTCCCCTCTCCCGCGGGCTGCCGCGACGCCCAAAGACGCGGTTTTCCTCTCCCCGCGGACCCCTCGCCCATCGTTCCCCTCCCTTGCCCCGCGGACCCCTTGCCTACCGGGCATGGAGTACCCTGCGCCGAGGAACTCCCTTGCCCCTCTACCCCCTCGCCCATCGGGCCCCCTCCCTCGCCGCCGCGGCGCCCAAAGACGCGGGTTCCCCTCTCCCGCGGGCTGCCGCGACGCCCAAAGACGCGGTTTTCCTCTCCCCGCGGACCCCTCGCCCATCGTTCCCCTCCCTTGCCCCGCGGACCCCTTGCCTACCGGGTATGGAGTATCCCGCGCCGCGGAACCTCCCTGCCCCTCTACCCCCCTCGCCAACATTTGGCCTAGTATCCCTCACATACACCTACTCTTAACGCATAATCGGTCATCGACATTTCGCCTGGTTTGAATTTTCCGAAATAAACGCGTTGTCGAAATCGCATCTGCGCCTGACATCCCCAGAAATGTCGTCGGAACAACTCTTTTATTTTGTGAATGTCATTTGCCTCTTGCAACTCATACCATTGACTAGCAGCACCTTTCATAGAACGTCCAAAATAAAAGAATTGTTCTTCCTCGGAAACGTTCTCGTATCTAGCTAATCTATCGAATCTCTCTAGAAATCGAATAGGATTTTGTTTATCGGATTTCCCGTGATAAGCTATTTCGTCGAATGGATTCTTAATCCACCCGCCTCGCGGTAATCGAGCTTGTATCGGCACTAAGTCTAACGCTCTTTTGCCCGTTTGTCCGCCGCCGTCATACAAATTACGCGTACCTAATCTTGTCCCGTCGAACGAATTCGGCGAGTGTTCACGTTCTGCAAGAATGTTTGAGGCAACAGAGTCACGACGTTCGCGTGATATCGCCGTACGTAGCTGCTCTAACTCGCTTGTAAGATGCTGGATCTGGTCCATCATCTGCTGACGCTCTTCGTTGAACGCATCTTCCATCGCGCGTTCACGATCGCGACTTAGATTGACAGCTAATGAGTTTCTCTCACCGTCTAAATCTATCATATTATTCGTATCTAGAGCTACAGTTTTCTGCGCTTCCAACGCTGATTGCGCTGGTCTATCGTCCATCTCGAGTACGTCTGTTCGCGATGCGCACTTTGCGATCGCGTATGCGTCGCTATCAGACTATTTCCCACGGTCGTCATGCGCTGGTCGACGCGTGGTTGACTTTTTGCTCTTATGCGACTGCCTTGTTTCGGCCCTATGGTTGCTATAATCTGTTCGCGTTACAGCGAATCTACTTTATCTAACCTGATTTAATTGTACTTGGCTAACCGTATATGACTATATGTATATTCGCTATAAGACTTCTCGAAACGTACGTGCACTTTGCTTAAACGCGACTTTAATCATCTTAAACTCTATTACGCGTTAGGAATTCGCATTTAAAAATTAAAATTTTCACTCGCGCACGTTTTAACACGTTTTCCATCCGCCTGTCACGCTCGCTATTTGCTATTTAATTCAGGAACAAACACATCAGTGCTTCGTCCTGTCACGGTCGCCAGACTTTACGAGATATGGCGTATCGCGACAGCCTGAATACATCACAGGACAGACACTTTAGTGATCCATCCTGTCACGGTCGCCAGACTCTACGAGCGTGACTGGTAAGAATCACTATGACACTGCTGTAACCCGTCCTGTCACGGTCGCCAGACTTTACGAGCGTGACTGGTAAGAATCACTCTATGACACTGCTGTGACCCGTCCTGTCACGGTCGCCAGACTTTACGAGATATTTTCAAAGCCTAACGTAATAAGCAGTATACCGACTGTTCGTTTATGCTATCGCTACCCAATCGAGTACACAACCTATCACCTCGGGTCTCGCAGAACCACTTTACTGACCGTGTAAATTTTTTAAGTGGTTCGCAGGTTCTTGAAATTTCAAATGTCACGGCCTGATAATAGCGTTATCAATTCGTCGTCGCGGTGTCTTTACACTGTGACCGGACAGCCTATAGGAATGATAATCCGTGATAATTAGAAAATAATTATTTTCAGTCCTGACCGGCCGGAGATGTGTATCGCGCACGACTCACTCATTATAGAACAACCGATTAATGTGGTCGCCACTCGGTTTAACCTATTAACCGAGAAGGTAACGTAAGTGACCAACCTTTTGTAGGTCCTCGCTAATTCCCCTTCTCTTTCTGTTTCAGGTTCCCCGTTGGATGCCCGGATGGGTCCGCTGGATCGCCGTCACGTCGTTGGAACAGGATATTCGAAGATCACCGTCGCTACCAAGTTTAGGATTCGAGGAAGGATAACTCACAGTCGTATACACGGTAAGTTTAGATAAACTTTGTGTAGGTTAGATGTAAAAACTGTTTAGGTTTGATCTAAAAACAGGTGTGCGTAAATGTTTCATTTATCACATTCGTATCGCGTCTAACAACTCGCATTCTTTTGCAGTAGAAGAATGGCCCGTAGAACTGGGGAGATTATTGCCAGCTGGGTAGAGGAGCCGGAGGTGAAGGAGCCGGAGCACGAGATAATGGAGGACATGGACGTGGACGTCCCGAATCTGGAAATTTTGCCGGTATCTTATTTTTTGTTTTTTTTTTAAATTATGTATCGATTCCGTGTGCATTTTGTAATAGGCATGTTCTTTTTTTCAAGCTGTTACCACAGGAGAATATTTCTGTGACGGAGGACGAAGAGGAGGAGTTGGTCCGACAGTTAGCAAGAGTACCACCACAAGTGCTACCTGTGACGGTGGACGAAGAGGAGGAGGTACGAATGGTGGAAATTGTACTAAGAGTACCACCAGAGGTGCGTCATGTGACGGAGGACGAAGAGGAGGAGGTACGAATGCTTGAAATAGTAATAAGAGTACCACCAGGGGCGCGCATTGTGATGGAGGACGAAGAGGAGGAGATAGAAATAGTTGAAATGATTCTAAGAGTACCAGATGAATTGCAAGTGATCCCCATAATAACAATAGACTAGTAAGTATCTCATTTTCTATTTGTGTAATTATTTACTGATATTGTGTGCATTATATGTATAATAACCATGTTTCTCTTTTTTTGCAGGTTTCTTTAAGCTTTTAAAGTGTGTTTTACAAGTGTGTTGCTTTTTTAAATATTTTTTTATTTTATTTTAATTTTAAGTGTGCCATTTACAATTTTGTAACCTTTTAAATATATATACGTATTTGTAATATTGCAATTTATTATTTAGTTGGCTTTCATTTTGCAAGCGAATTTCTGTACCAGACCCGAATTTCCAAATTTCCGAATTTCCATTCAAAACGCTGAGATACGCGAATAGAGCCCGCGATATTGACACTTTATTCTCCGTGAGGAGGTACGGTAAGTTTAGATATCGAGTTATACGTTTTTCGCGATGTGCCCCCACCACCAGGTGTATCCCCACCACCAGGAGGTTATACAATAAGGGGCGCATCCCGGGAAAGGGATCATTCGGTCGGCGACCTCGTTGGGAGGAAGAAGCCACGAAAAATCCCACGAAACGAGTCTGAAACGGTTAGAGAGATAGGTCGAGATCCTCATCATCCCCCCCCCCCCCCCCGGAGGAGGTTCGGTAAGTTGTAATATCATTCTTATTTCAGTACACAATGGCGAACAATCTGGTTGATATGGACGACGTGGACCGTCTACCGACGCCCTGTTCGAGCCATGACCCGGACCCGACGATGAGACCGACATCGTCGGTATTGGCCGGCCTGGACAAGTTCTTTGGTGACGGCAGAGGCCCGAGTGCTGGTGATAACGACGTCGGTGGCGAATTACCTGGTGGCGAGGATGACGAGGAGCCAGCTCCGTCTCCTTCATGTTCCTCGATGTCGTGTAACGACGACGACGAGGAGAAGGAAGAGAAGGAGGAGGAGGAGGAGGAGGACGACGACGAGGACTACAAGCCGCCTAAGAAACGCCAACGGTAAGAGATATAACATGCCTTTGAATTTGTTGATGTATTTGTATTTAACATTTCTTATCATTTTTCTTATTTATTTTGCGTATGAATATATAAAGTGCTTTTTAATCTTACAGATTGCAGTAGACAAAGAAGTCGGGGCGAGGAAAAGGCTGCTTGTAAGATGTATGAATAAAAATATATTTGTAATAAATACATGTCATATCACATTTGTGTTGTTTCATAAACTGTTGACTTGTTCCTCAACCCCCTTTTTCCCATCCCTGTCATTACATCCCTTCCCTTCCTCCTCGTCGATGTGGCCGCCACCTTGTCGCGGTGGCGGGGCTTAGGTGCGCGTTCTTCGGAGTGCGCACAACTAAGAGCAGCCACAAGTATTAGTATAAAGGTGTGAGATCAAGGATCAGGGCTTATGATCCTTACAGGACTTTTCGAGAGAAACAAAATGAGACAACGATCATTCTTCTAGTTGCTGTACTTTACGAGTTATTTGTTATCAAAATTGGACAAGGTATGTTTAGACATTTGTAGCTGTGCGACGGTGAGAGATCAAGGATTGGGGATTATACATTTTATAGCATTTTTTCAGAGCAAATAGTGAGACCACGAGGAGGTTGAACCGAAATTGTTTCAAGTTCCGCTTAGAGGCTTTGCAAAATCGACCCCCAATTGTCAATGCCAGTCGACTCGGAACGTCGAAAAACGCGTTTTAGACGCAAATTTTGGACCAATTTTTGAAAACGTTTAAGATTTTTTAAGTCTAACTCGAAAAATATAAAAAATAATTTGTTCGTATATCGGATATCGAAGGTATTATTTGAAAATTATTCTATCTTTTGAGGGGCGGGGGGAGAAGGGGGTAACGTGTAAATTTTGGGTACGTCTGGCAAACAAGGTCTGGGGAACGAAGTCCCCCAGTTAAGCGCTCCGAATCCACGCGCCCGCCTGTGGGGGAGGGGGGGCAAAGCCCCCCTGACCAAAGATCTAGGGGACGAAGTTCCCCAGCTAGGCGCTCCGAGTCCACGCGCCCACCTCTGGGGGAGGGGGAGCAAAGCCCCCGGCGGAGGTCCAGGGGGTGAGCCCCCTGGCCAAGGGGGGTGGAGGGGCGGAGCCCCCCACTATGATGTAGCTTGTAACGTGACATGGTCGCGTCAACCGCCCGGACGGGTGCTCGGCCGAGAGGAAGGTCGGAGGTGGCGCCTCGGCGTGAATCGGGGAAGGTTATTTTCCGTTAACATTTATTTTGTAAGAATTAGAGTGTTTGTAGGAGGAGCGCGGTGAGCGTCCCGGGGGTGGACGGTCAGCCACCCATTGTAACGACTTTCATGTCGCAACGCGGGAGCAGCTAAGCGTCAAGGGAGACCGGATGGAGTGACGCGCCGACAGGTGGGTCACGCCTGGGCCCGCCGTCGGGCTGTCCCGCGGCCCCGCAAGGCGAGCCAAGATCCCCGAGCCGCCGCAGCCGACAAGGAAATCAGGGACGCACCACTAGGGTCTAGACGGAGGGTACGGCACCGCTGCCATGGGGCGGATGACCGACCCGAAATGCCGTCACCGGGGACACGTACTACACGGTCGGTGGCCGAGGCCTGGCCAGCCTGGCGCACATATTCAGGACTTGAGGAGTCGCGACTGGAACCGCCGGATTAACGAGGCGAGGAGCAACAATTGAAAGTCCCGCGGAAAGGCGGCGGGCGACGCGTGCGAAATCCCGAGCGTCGAGCGGCGCTGAGAGAGGATTGGCCGGGAGGAACGGTCGCGGGCGGGCGCGCATGCGCGGGGGCCCAGCGTGGTCGCGTGGCGGACTACCGAGCACTGTTGTGCCAGCCACAGCCGAAGAGCCGTCTCGAGTCCACCACGGTCCTGAAAACCGACGCAGCAGCAAGCAGCCACCGGAGCGAGCGGCCTGCAGAGAATCTGTAAGACCTCCACCCCGGTATCTCATCGCGTTCGGTGTGCGACCTCGGCTTTAGTCCCGCTCTGTTATCTCGCGGTTACCTTTACCTCTGCACGTGCGTCCGCCTCGTGCGAGGAGATTATCTCTACCTATCACCTAGAGACGCGGTTGAGGGGGCCGGCCGAGGGCGCACACTAATCCTTTTTCCAAGTGGGGGCCCTCCTCGAAAGCCGTGGGGGCGACAGTCGAGCGTGTTCGATGGGAGGATCTTCGTGCGCGGTTGCGTCGGGCGTGCCGCGGTATCGCGAGTGTGCACCGGGTACGCCCGATAGGGTGAGACCGTCGCATCGGGGACCTCGGGAGGGTCGCGTCGTGTCGCGGAAGTCTCATCTCGCGAACGCTGGGAAACGTATCGGGAGAAATATCGTCTTGCGAACGTTGTGAAATGTATCGGGAGAAATATCGTGTCTCGCGAACGCCGTGAGGCGTGTCGGTGGAAATATCGCGGTTGTTGCGTCGGGCGGTTCGAGGATAAGGCGCGGGTTTTTGCCGCGCGCTTGCTAAGACTGCCGCGAGTTTAAGAGTGCGTGGAGTCTCGTCTCGCGTACGTTGGATATTGCGATTGTTGCGTGGCGGCGGTCCGGGAATGTCGCACGGTCTCGTTGCGCATTTGCCGGGATTGACGCGAGCGTAAAATATGCATGGACGTGTGTGAGTTAGAGTGCGTTGCCGCGAGGATTTCGCGTGTGGTGTGTGTGCGTCGCGAACTCCTATCGGTTGTGCCTGCGTGTGTCGTGTGTGTGTGAGTGAGTCGCGAACGTCCGTCTTTCGTACCTTATTGTTCTATTCTTTATTGCTTCTCTTTCTTTCTGGAAATACATGTGATTTATTATTCTTATGAGAATGTGTTGATTGCGCTGCGCTATCCCTCCCTCTCCTCAGAGTACTAAACTCGCCCCGCGCCCTGAGTGGACGTGTGTGTCCGGGTGATCGCGTTCGGATTGAAGCTAAGAGAACGTGGTGCGCGTATTCGCACCCGGCGCTTAGACTTTAGTGTTGTCTCGCGAATATTTACACGGAGATCGGCCTACCTGAGTATGTCGCGAATATCTTGGAGACCATCTACCTATCTGAATACCTCGCGAATATCTGGAGATTATCTGTCTATCTGAATTCCTCGCGAACATCTTGGAAAATATCTGTCTATCTGAATACCTCGCGAATACCTCCGACCTACCTAATTACTTCGCGAATATCTTCGAGAGTACCTGCCGAAATACCTCGCGAATATCTGTCTGCCTGAATACCACGCGAATACCTTCGAGAATATCTGCCAACACCTCGCGAATAACTTCGAGAGCACCTGCCGAAAGGCCTCGTGGATATCTGTCTGCCTGAGTACCTCGCGAGGATTGAGAGCATCTGCCGACTTATATATTCGGCGGTTAATTTGCAGTCGCGCCTCCTCGGCGGGCGAGACCGAGGAAAATCGGGTTGCAAGCTACATTCAAGTTTCTCGTCCAAGTATAATTGCACATACTATATCAATAGAGAAGGCAGCAAACATAGCGACATCGAAGACACAGTAGGTATAGCGCCTTGCTGTAGATTGGTCCAAGCCTGAACTACAGTGAGCCCTGCGCGCGCAACATTTGTCTATGTCGCGTAGCACGAATTCATATTTGATATTTTATTGTCCACTCAAGGAGCATTGACAAACATTAAACCACACACCAGTATCACCATGCCAGTACGATTTGGAATGTCGAGAAACGCCTCTTAGACTCGCAAGTTTTTGACTGGCTCTTGAATTTATTTGAAACTTGAATTGACAAGTCTTAACGCACAAGAAGCTTTGACTAACTTGCGAAGAAGCATAGACGCGCCTATGGAAAGCCGGAGCCCCGTTAGCCGTCTAGCCGCGAAGACCAATACAACAGTCCAAATTTGCTCGACGTTGCCCAACTCTCACCACAAGGAGGTGGGGACGGCACGTGAACGCTTCGTCGTCGTTAAGCGTTCTTTGAGAGTCGCATTCACTCACAGATTCGCTCACACATTCGCTCGCGCATTTACCCACATTCAGATTTAAAAAAAGAAAGAAAAATACGTCGATTCGACTTGAAACAAGAAAGAAGTAGGTACTTGCAAGAGGTGCAGTTAGTCTAATACGAAAAATAAAAATATTTTTTTGTAGTCTTTTTACGAGCACACGGATAAAACAAAAATAAAAATACAATAAAATAAAAATATTATGTGCACTTATTTTCGAAGAATTTTTTTCAATTGTTGTATTTCTTCCTTATGTTGTTTTCGGAAGCGTCTCGTCGTTCTATTGCTTGCGATTTGCAGAGCCCTATTCTGAATTTGCAGTATGTTAACATTTTCAAACAATTTAACCTTGCACTCTTTTAATCGTTTCCATGCAACAAGAGGCCTGTACGACGTCGTCGCAAGCGTCGTTGCGATGATTTCCCTGTCTTGTTGCTTCGTGAAATGTACTTTTTCGCGGTGAAGCCGTCTTAGTTTCCTCTTCGAGATGGTGGAGGCTGATGATACCTCGATTATTGTATCAGACAGGTCCTCCACTGTCGAGGCCTTTGCCATAATACGTTTACTCTGTCGCAATCCTAACAACGTCGGCGACGGCGGCGGCGGCGGCAGTGATAGTGGCGGCGGAGGTTATTGTTACAGTCGACGGTGATAGTGGCAGCGGAAAAGTTATTGTTACAGTTCGCTTCTTTTTCTCTTTCCGCGAAGAGGCGGGGGCGCTCAGCGCGGTGGTGGACGATCCCACTTGGCTGGTGGAGGGTATCGTCGTCGCGATCGACGATGTAGCGGTGTCGGTGTCAGCGGTACCGGTGCGGTGACACGTCGGTCGGTCGCACGAGGCTACTTCGGCGGTTTTGGTCGCCGAGGTCGGGGGGGGGGGGCGAGCGGTCTTGGCGTAACGCTTTCGTTGTGCTCAAATTGGATACAACGCAAACGTTGTCTTACGTATTCGGCTGTGAGAGGAATGCCACGTGGTAATTTAATGTCGGTACCCACTCGTACAACATACCAGGCGTAGCTCTTATCCGTGTTCCTGTGTCGGTATACCAGAGTGGCGGATATAACATGGACGTGCGTCTTAAAAAATTGGTTGGCACGCGCAAAGAATGTTGTCGCGTTCGGTATGTCAACGCTAACTTTAACAAACTTGGCAAAGTGGTGCTGTGGATCCGAGATAAGAGTGCCACTTGCGCGATCAGCCTGTACTTAGCCTCGAACTTGGAAGCACAGGTGTTGCTTCTTGTATTTTTTGCTCTCTTGAAGAAAGTATTCCAATGTGAACACTTTCTTGTAATCGCGATAGCAACGTTTTGCTATCGCGCCAATGTCGACCGTATTGAGGAGTGGCTTCTTCAAAAACGAGTAGATGTACGCCCACGTTGCGTATGTTGTAATAACGTACCTGAGAGCGAGTCTTTCCCGTTTTGCGTCGTCGTCTAGCTCGCTTTCCTCTTGGTCGTCGTCTTCCTCTTCAGGATTGGTGGGCAATGCTTTTATAATTTTCACATTATGCGCACGGTCGTCATGTTCGTGGCCGAGATTGCCTTATTGTACAATCGGTAGTGCGGAGGATGTTGGTCGTCGTGGCTCACGTCTTCGTCCTCGAACAGCGGACGGAGCAGCACCTGGCCCTCGATCGTCGATTTTAATTCCGTACGGTAACGAAACATGTATTGGCACAGGTCGTATTCGTACTCATTTGATCTATCGTGTACAAAATACATTGCGCAAAACTCAGCACGCACGACAAGTTGGACGATACTGTGTGGCGACGATAAACTTGTGTCTCGGGCGATCTGACGCAGAAGGGTCAATTCTCTTCCTATCGACCGATCGAAGTACGATTTCCACTTCTCTAGGCGATAAATCAGTTTACGACGGAACATGACGTCCGTCATAATCGCTCTGCAATTAGGATCAAAAACACGATAACGCTTTATCGCCTGCGATATAGATTCACCGTCGCGAAGTCGGCGGCTGTGGAAAGTAAGTACTTCCTCGTTTCGCAACTCCTGGCGAACGCGCACGTAATTTTGAGAGTACGAAACAAAGTCTTGGATGTACTGGGGTGTCAAATTTCGCAGCTTGCTCAGCTCTGTGTCGCCGTCCTTGTAACCGCGACAGATGACGTAGGCCGCTATTAGTCCGCAATTCTGCGGACGCGCCATTTTGGCGGGGGAGCTGTAGGGAGGTGTAAGCCTGTACGTACGTTATAATATTGTCGCCAATATCGGGGGAGGCGTGTCGGTGGAAGAACCCGTAGTCAAACAAAAAGCCGACGCGATACTTCTCTGTCTTGTTTCCTACAATGTTTATTGACTGTTGGAACATATTGTACAGAGAATCGTGTTCTCGTCCGTTCAGTTTGACTAAAAGAACGCAGTCGGTACGTTCCTCGTCGTCGTCGCAATCCAATTTTTCGTTGACGCTGATAATGTCTGCGCGATGTATTTGAATAACGTCAACGTGCGCGTTATCTACGTTGCATATGCGCGTTAGGTAGCACTTCGCGAGTCTTTTGTCTAGCCGAATTCCGTGTTAACACACGTAAAAACGGAGACACGTAATGCCGCACGCTGTCGCAAGATCTATTATTGTGAGTGGCTTCGTAATCTCGGCCGCGAAGACTCGGTAGTCTTCTTGATTGACCGTGTATTTTTTATCCACTTCGTAGTCTACGTATATAACACCACCCTTGGCCGTTTGGGTGTCGCGCGACATTCGCCGAGCGGAGGCGATAATTACGTGCTTTACGAAAGCTGCGCACGTGGCTTGCAAACGTCCCTCGTCCTTGTAGTGTCCGCAAGGTGAGGAACTCAACGAGGCGTTCATAGACAAGGCTTTATTTCAACTGGCGCGTTCGGCTTACAGAATACACCCCGGGGATTATCCCCTCTCTCTCCCGCATACCGATACTCACGCATACACCACACTCCCTTCCGCTGAGTTAAGGTCTCGCCTATTTACGCATACATTTTTAATCTATTTCTTATCCTATTTACCGGGTGGAGGTTCGTGGCGATCGGCGTAGCGTTGGAGTGCCTGGCGTTTCGCTCTTCTTCTCGGTACCCAAGGGTCGTGTTATCGACACTTGCCGTTCGCTACGCTTCCTCAGCTGGTCTATGTGTCGCTTGACGATGTTTCCGTTTCCCAGTTTGACTTCGTATGTTACCGGCCCCAGTTTTTTATGCACTACCGCTTGCGCCCACGCGGCAGAGTTGACACTGAAGGCTTTTGACCAAACTGCCTCATTTTCGCTGAACGTCACTACTCTCTTCCCTCTCGAGTTTTGCACCTGCCTATCTGTCTCGAGACTCTGTTTTATTTCTGTATTCGGTCGTAGTAAGTCGAATTTTGTCCTAATCTCTCGCCCTAACATCAACCTTGCCGGCGTCTCGCCCGTAGTGCCGTGTTTCGACGTTCTGTATTCGAATAATATCGTATCTATCGCTGATTGTACCGGTTTATTTCTCTTTAACAATATTTTTATTTTACGCTTGAACGTCTTGACGAAGTTTTCCGCGGCTCCGTTTGACGCCGGGTGCTTAACCGCTGAGAACGTTTGTCTTATTCCTAATTTTTTTACAAAACTGGTGAACACGCTACTCGTATACTGCGGCCCGTTGTCGCTAACTATTTGCAGTGGAAGCCCGAATTGCGAAAAAACTTTCCGAAAAGCGTCCACAGTTTTTGCCGCCGTTATCGATTTCATTAATATTACTTCCGGCCATTTCGTCCTAGCATCGATTATTAAGAGAAAGTTATACCCTTGGCACGGCCCTATAAAGTCCGTATGTATTCTTTGCCAGGGTTTCTCTGGCCATTTCCACGGATTTATTTCGCTTTTGATAGGATTGTCTTTAACCTCCACGCAATCCCGACATGTTTTTCCTATCTCTTCTATCTCCTTATCTATGTTTGGCCACCAAAAAAATGATCGCGCGGTTGCCTTCATTTTGACGATACCGGCGTGTGATGCGTGTAGCTCATTTAATATCACGGGTTTGAGTTTCTCCGGGATTACTACGCGATACCCCCACATTATGCAATCTTGTTCGACATTTAATTCATCTTTTTTTGTCGCGAACGGTTTAATGTCGTCCTCGATCCCTTTTTTGTGTGGCCAACCATTTTTAAGGCATAGTAGTATTCGGCACAATAATTGGTCTTTTCTCGTTTCTCTTGCAATTACTTTATGGTCTAGGCACGCAAACGATTCTTGCTCTACGTAATTAAGGTATGTATATTCTACCGTCTCTTCCTCTTCTCGCGGCATCGGTAGCCGCGATAACCCGTCTGCGCAGTTCTCTTTGGATTTTATGTACTCAATATCGTAGTCGAATGCGTTTAGAAATTCCGCGTACCTCTGTAGTCTACGCGCCGCCATGATCGGGATCCCTTTCTTTTTTCCAAAAATACGGACTAACGGTTGGTGGTCTGTACGCAATAAAAATTTTCTTCTGTATACATAATCGTAGAATTTCGTAACTCCGAAAATTATCGCGCGCGCTTCTTTGTCGATCGGCGCGTAGTTACGTTCGCTCTGTGATAGCGCTTTTGACGCGTATGCGATAGGGCGATCACCTTCAGGCGTGACATGCGAAAGTATGGCAGAGAGCCCGTAATCCGAGGCATCACACGTTAAAACGACTTCTTTATTTTGGTCGAAATTTACTAGTACTCTTGGAGATTTTAACTCCTCTTTGGCCAACTCAAATGCCCTTTGGCATGCGGCCGTCCAGTGAAATCGCTCTTTTTTTAAACATTCGTACATCGGCTGGAATTTTGCTGCTCGGTTCTCGATAAATTTATCGTAATAATTTACCATGCCTAAGAACGCTTGCAATTCTTTGACGTTTGTTGGCCTTTGCGCCTTGATTATGGCGGCCACTTTGTCCTTAAGGGCGTGCACCCCGTTTTCGTCTATCTGTAATCCGAGGTAGCTAACTTTTCTTTTGAGTAGTTCGCATTTTGATTTCTTTAGTTTTAACCCGCACTCCGACAATTTATCGAGAACCTCAGTCGTGTTTTTTACAATTTCTTGTATTGTTTTTCCCTTTATTATGATATCATCTAAGAAAACCGTTACGTTAGGCATTTTCGCGAGGATGCTCTCCATTTCTCGTTGAAAATACCCCGGGGCCGACGCGATTCCGTATGGCAATTTGTTGTACTGATAGAGACCCTTATGTGTGTTTATCGTTAGATATTTTTTCGATTCTTGGCTCAATGGCACTTGCGCGTACGCCTCTTTTAAGTCTATCTTTGAAAAATATACCCCCCCCCCCCTTGGAGACTCGCTACCAGATGCTCGAGCTTGGGCAACGGGTGCCTGTCTATAAGTATGTTCGGGTTTACCGTGATTTTATAATCTCCGCATATTCGTACTGTTCCGTCCGGTTTGATTATCTACGGGACTACGGGAGTGCCCCAGTCGCTAGCTTCGACGGGAGACAAAATTTTCTCTTTTACTAATCTCTCTATTTCCGCCGAGACCTTTTCTTTTAACGCGAATGGTATTGATCGAGCTTTACAGTATACCGGGGCCGTATTGGTTCGCATTCGGATTATGAACTTTGATTTATTGTAAGTCCCGAGGCCTGGTGAAAACAACTTGTCGTATTTTTTAAAAATTTCTTTCGCTTTTTCGCGTCCCGTTTTGTCTTCTTCCGCCGATTCGTGTTTGTTTTTTATTTCCGTTTTGTGTACTTTGTTTTTTTTCTGATCTACTTTCAAAGGCCATACTCCCAATGCGTACAACCAATCACGACCGATTAACGGCTTTCCCGTTTCCCCGACCACGTATAAGTTAGCTTTCGTCGTAATTGTGCCGTAGTTTATTTTAATATCGCGTAATATACCCATCGGCTTCCGTTTTTCTCCGCTATAATAGCTCAAAGTGACTTTTGATTCTTCTAGTTGCCATTCCGGAAAATATTTTTCTTTATCAATTACGCTTATCAATGAGACCGACGACCCGCTATCTACTTCCATACTAAACTGTTTGTTACCTATTTTTATCTCTAAGTACTGCGGTTCAATTTTGGAGATCTTATTATTCTGGAGGGTAATTGAAAACAATTCCGCGACGCTTCCCGACTCGCTGTCCGTCTCGCTGGTACTCAGCTCTCGATCGTCGGCTTCGATGTTTCTCACATTTTTTGCTTTACCTTCCTTCGCCGCTCTGCATACCGTTTGTAAATGTCCGACCTTCCCGCATTTGTCGCACGCTTTGCTTCGATGCCAACAGTCTCGTCGGTGATGGTTTGGTTTCCCGCAGCATGAGCAGCGTTGTCCCGTCGTTTTGTTTTGTTGACTCGTCCGGCTTGGTTGCGACGTCGAAGCGCCCCTCGCTTTCGGTGTTGATCTCGCTCGCTGGTCTCCTTGTCGTCTGCCTCGGGCTCCACGAGTTTGTATACGATTCGCGTCGAGGTCTTCGTCTCTCTCACTGCCGTCCTCCGTTGTCTCTGACTCCAATTTCTCGACTGCCTGGTGTGCCCCTTCTATGGCTGTGGCTGTTTTTATTGCTTCTTCCAGCGTTAGCTTTTCTGCTTTCAATAAGGCAATTTTGATTGATCTGCTCTTGATTCCCGTTATAAACTGGTCTCTCAAGGCTTCCTCTTCACTCTTGAATTTACATTTCCTTGCCAAACCGCGCAAGCCAGCCATGTATTGAGTGGCTGATTCGTCATCCTTTTGTTTTCGTTCCCGAAACCGCTGCCTCAGCACTGTTTCGTTCATTTCTGGTTTCAGATAATTTCCCATTTTCGTTATGATTTCCTGCAGATCCGTTTCTTTTGGCTTTTTTGGAGCACACACTTTCCGAATGACACTATATGTCTCTGCGTCGATTTTTGTAAGAAAAATTGCCCTCTTCTTCCCCACATCCTCGATTTCATTCGCTTCAAAATACAGGTCGATTCGCTCTACGAATTCTTCCCATTCGTCCTTCCCGAGTTTGAAGTCGAGTTTTGCGGTATGCTCCATTTTGGTAGGTTTTTTTTCCTCCCTTTTCACCGCTGAATCGATTTTCTCCTTCGATATCTGGAGATCCTTGTGGGCTTTTTTGCACTCCTCTCTTAACACTCGTCGCAATTCGTCTAATCTGGATTCTTCATCCGCTTCTATGCCCCTGTCTCTTAGTTCCTCGATGATTGCCTGTTTAGAGAGCTCTTGTATCCACGCGGTGCCTTGCTTGGTCGACATTTATCGTTCCATCCATTTCCGTTGACTTTCACGTAGGTTTGAATTATTCTCGTCGCCACTGTAGTGTCCGCAAGGTGAGGAACTCAACGAGGCGTTCATAGACAAGGCTTTATTTCAACTGGCGCGTTCGGCTTACAGAATACAGTTCGGGGATTATCCCCTCTCTCTCCCGCATACCGATACTCACGCATACACCACAGTCCTCGTACGTGCTACGCCTGGGTACCTTGTCGAAGAAAGGCAGAGACTCGTCCTTTTGAAATAAGACGAATATTGGGTGGTCGTCCACCTCGGCAAACGCGAACTCGTACCACTTGTCACGTTTGCGAACAATGTCACCGGGACGTTCAAATCCGGCGGGACAAGTGTAACCAAAGTCGGTTTCTGCAACCTCCATATACGCGGTGAGCCTCCTATTCTGGCAGATGTGCGGAATCCTTGGTTTCGTCGTTTTTGCACGTTGTTTCGCACTTGAATGGCTCGATAGTGTAGCACGACACTAACAGGGAATCTATATCGCCTTTAATTAGAATATCGTCGCTGGAAGCGTAGTCCAATTGCACGACACGCGGATTCAGTAGGTTTAGGTCGTCCAGCACTTGCCCGGAACGCGAGCGAGATTCCGCCAGTTCCTCGATCCCACTTGAGCTCAAACGCGAGCTCACGCTTGATACGTCGTGACGACTTATCGGCGGCGGTGTAGCGGCGGCGGCGACGACGTGTTCCGGTTCTGATTGTGCGTCCACTTCGGATTATGAGTCCGACGACTCCTCTGGTTCCAGTTCCGGCGTCTCGGGACGAGGCCTAGGACGAGGCGGTTCCGCAGGCTTTCTCAACTCCACCGGATAATATGTCCTTAAGAACAACATGGCCGCTCGCAGAGGTTGTTCTTTCACGCGTTTCCTGTGTTCCGTTAGCGACTGGCCGGGTCGCGGACGAACGGGTGGCGGAAAAAGAAGAGAGTCACGATTCCTCGGACGAGGAATCGTGATGGACGATATAATCCTTGGCAATTGTCGTCGTTGCGGTTCCTGCCGCTGTCGCAGTTGATGCTGGTGACGATGATGGCATTCCTGCGTTGTTGCAAGATGTTCCTCGATCGCGTCGATGTTTGGAACAGACAGCGGCGGCGGCGGCGGCGGCGGCAGATCCCGAAAACGACGACGGTCACTCGCCGCCGTCGTCGACGTTGACGGAACATCGTGGACAAGCGCCTGCGTCTCGCCGACGATGCAACCCTCCTCGGGACTCTTCGGTCAGTTGCCCGGGTATTTACCGTCGGACATGTTTACTATATTCTCGTGTTCAAGAGAATCACTGCTTTCATGAACTGTTCAATTTCTCCTTAATTCGCGCACTCGCGTTAGTAACGTGTGAACTATAGCGTTCGACAAGATCACTAAGTCACTAAGCAACACGCCTCTGAGGACTTGGCCTTGGAGACTAAGTCCTCAGAGAGTGTTGCTTTGCAGTCATTACCTCCGACGTCGGCCTCGGCGACGTTAGTAACGCGCGTCCACTAGAGCGTTCGACACAATCACTGTCACTCTGTTGCGTTCAAGAGATCACTGCTGTCAATCACTGTTCAATTTCTGTCATTCGCGCACTCGCGTTAGTAACATGTGAACTATAGCGTTCGACACGATCACTAAGTCACTAGGCAACACGCCTCTGAGGACTTGGTTTTGGAGATTATGTCCTCAGAGGCGTGTTGCTTGGCGGTCGTTACCTCCGACGTCGGCCTTGGAGACTAAGTCCTCAGCGGCGTGTTGCTTGGCGGTCGTTACCTCCGACGTCGGAAATAACGACTGCCAAGCAACACGCCGCTAACGGACTTAGTCTCCAAGGCCGACGTCGGAAGTAACGACGGCAGAGCAACACGCCGCTCTCGGACTTAGTCTCCGAGGCCGACGTCGCGGAGGTAACGACGGTAAAATTACTTTTTTTTATTTCCAGACTTCAATCTTTAGCGGAGCTCCAAGCACGGGGAACGCTGTTAACTCCAACTACCGCCGCTGACTTGTACGTCGCTACGGTCGTTCCCTCTCTTCTTTTACCCTTCTGCTGTGAAAGGATGCTCGAAGGGGGATCAGGTATGTACACTCGCGGACAGAAAGGTTGTCCGAGTTTTCGTGATAGGTTTTGGAACGCACTCTAACCTGTGAGCGATGATAGCCTCTGCTGACAGACTTGCGCAGCGACGCATTATTAGAGCATACAGATCATGTATACGAGGTGTCAAATAAGTAAGAATGGCAGCTAGCAGGAAAGGTAAGATATATTAATTAAATTAATATATAATACATAAGAAAAGTAAACAGGTAAAAGTAAAAGTAAATGTAATACAAGTATAAAAGAGAGAAATTACAGAAATTTTTCCTAGTGTGTATTCCGATAAATATAAAATTATTATAAATAATTATATTAATATTTTAAATTATTACAAATTATTAAAAGTTAATATAAATAATAATAAATGTTTTATAAACGTAAGTATATTAATATGTATTTTATTATGTTATCTTTATATTTTTCAAATAATCGGACGTTGCATTAAATAATTAAAATAATCACGCGAGTCGTTAATGGAATTACACGTGAGAATGGCAGGTAGCAAGAATAGAGATAAGATATATTAATTAAATTAATATATACATAAGGAAAGTAAATAGGTAAAGGTAAATGTAATGCAAGTGTAAAAGAGAGAAATTACAGATAATCTTCGTAATGTATTCTAACAAATATAAAATTATTATAAATATTATTAATTATTGCAAATTATTATAAATAATTATAAGTATTTTATAAACGTAAGTAAATTAATATGTATTTTATAATGTTAACTTTATATTTTTTAGATAAAATCGGACGTTGCACACATTAAAATAATCAACTTTACGCGAGTCGTTAATGGAATTACATGACGAGCTGCTGGACAAAGTGCTGTGAACAATTAAAGAATTAATTAATGAACACTATATGAACAATAGAGAGATCATCGAGTCCAAACAAAGTGACACTGTGTAAGTTTATCTTTTGGTAAATATCTATAATTATATCTTATGTAAAACTACTGATTGAAATAATCACTTACCATTTGTGAAATTTTAGGTATTGGACGATACATGTCATTCGCAGCTCAGCTGCATTTTATTTGATAATATTGAACGTCTACTAGATTACGGCCCAATTGGACTAAGATACTGTAATCTGACATTGTAAGCACTTTTGGTATTATATTGATCGAGAAATCGCTGCCTGGTCGCAAACTGTTGATTCTGTGCCCTTCTAGTTGCAGGTAAAGTAACAACTTTCTGTTTTCAGGAAGTAAAATTATAAAAAACATACAAATTTTTAAAAATATATTTCTTTTTGCAGACAAGTTTCATTACTTTTAGCATTCAATGCCATATATCCTTCATTTGCTTATATTGTCAACCCCTGATCATGTATTAAACGTGTTGAAAGAAGTTCATCTCTTCTCAAAACACGAAATGGCTTCCTTGCATGCAAAGCTTCAAGGAAAACGGTGTTATTAAAATCCTTATTAACAATTTTATTGAGACAATATATGTGGTATTGTCTGAAGTATATGACACGCAGGGCAAATATTTTGTTATAGACATATCATTGTATTTATTTTTATAATATATATTTTATTATATATTTACCATATATTTACCATATTGTATTGTAGAAATTTTTACTTATTCATTTTCTGTCGTACGATTGATCATTAATTTTATTTGCAGTTTACGTCGAGGACCAGGTGCTAATGTGGAAGATCCCAGTGGATATTCAGCTCTTCACCATGCAGCTCTGAATGGACATAGGTAACAATATGTTTTTAAATACTTTTTAAAAGTGCTTTAGTACTTTTTCAGATTGTTAAAATGTTTATGTTCTTCCTTTCATCGAATTTTTAAAAAATAACCGTATCTTCTCTAACGGTTCCTGAAACATTTGTTTACAGAGACGTGGTCAGATTGCTGCTCCAATATGAGGCTTCCACCAATGTTGACGATGCTAAAGGTTCCTCACCGCTTCATTTGGCAGCTTGGGCTGGGGACGCGGAAATTGTACGATTAATTCTCAATTAAGGCCCATCGGTACCAAAAGTGAATCTTGCGGTTAGTAGCATAATGTTGATTTTATGAAAATTCTGTCACGGTACGAAAAAAGGAAAAAAAAGGTCACTTTGTGTGTGGAGAGTGCCCTGACCCGTCTGCTAGAGGTCGAGCATGCTGTTGTGCGCCTGACGGACGTGACCGATGGCTTGTCCACCGAACGAATCACGGATATTGTTAGTAAACATGCCCTTACTCGCGTTATTAATAACGGTCGCCACCACGTTTACCTTTACGTGGAAGGATGTATGCCCGGTACCACCCGTTGTGGTCCGGATGTTCCTCTCATGACGGAATGATCTTCAGGACGCCGCTGACCAACAACGCTGCCACGACCTTCTCGAAGTTTCGACGTCCTCTCCTCTTGGCGAGACTCGGAATTCGTGTCGATGGGGATAAGGAAAATTAGGATAATAACTGGGTTCACTCCCGTTATTAGTAATATAGAAAATAAGAATATATTTAAAATATAAATACATGTACGTGTGATGCGCGTACCGCGGGAACTTTTCGTTCGTCCGAATTACGGAATCCGTCCGCTCGCGACTGTTCTCACGAAAAGAGCCTCGAGAGCTCTCCTTCTTCTCCCACCATGACCTCGCGCATGCGCCACACACTTTTGCGCATCGCTCGTCCATCGTAACGGATGATGCGTGTGACATCTCGAGGCGTCAACATCTCCGCTTGTCGCTCCCGCCTGAGCTGTATGTCTTTGATCGCCGTCTTCTCTACTTTGCACAATCACAATATTTTTTTCGCTTCTTACTGTTTAACTTCCTAGTATTGCGTCTCTCCTGCTATCTGCATCTTTTGCGCTTAGCGGCGGGCGGGGTTGTTGCACCTTCTGCGTGTGCTGCGTTTTTCGCTAGCGTTTTCTGTGCTGTGAAGCGTGGCTTCACTGTGGACAACTGTTGTCTCTCCATACCGTGCTCTCTGCTGTTGCTCTCTCATCGTCTGATATGATTTTATTTTATTATATAAATCCTACATAAATTTTTTTCTATTATAATCCGTTATATACGCCGATTTTTAAATCTGTAAGTACAATCACCTTTTTCTTTTACTTCTTTGTTTATAGCGTCGTTATAATTCGTTTTTAAATCTCTTCGTACAATAACCTTTTTACTTTTTTATTTATAGCGTCGTTATATGTTTATATAATTATCTGCTATCGTCGTTATTATTATCGCGTCATTTCTTGTAAATAATATTATTCTTCGAAACTTTGTAAATCATGAGCCAGGCGACGTGTTGTAAATGTAAACGCTTTCTACTTCGCACGCGTGTATGTACTTGCTGTAATACTGATAACAACGCGCCACCGGTTGATGTTGATGGGATGGACGTTGCCGCTGCTTGCCTCTCTCCTTCCTCCTTAGGTGGATCTGCCTCTGCACATGCGGGGGGTGTCGCCACCCTACCAATCTTGTCTCCACTCGCGCCTCATGTGGCTGACGTCGGGGCGCGAAGCACTGCACCGGATACTTCTTACAACTCGACCTCCCTCTCTGATGTCAGATCGGCTCTGCTTACCTTAACGGCGACCATGTCCTGCCTGGAGGGACGAATTGCGAATCTTGAATCGGGTCTTGGTTTCATTGACCGTGTCGCTCTCAAATTGGATGTTCTTGACACCAGGATTGGCGATTTGGAGAGTGCCCTGACTCGTCTGCCAGAGGTCGAGCATGCTGTTGTGCGCCTGACGGATGTGACCGGTGGCTTGTCCGCCGAGCTCCCTGCTCTGGCCGTAAAGCATGCTGCCTTTGAGAGGCGCCTTGCCTGCCTTGAGGAGACTGCCGCTGCTCTGTCTCGTCCTACCGACGCCGCCTCTGCTGTGCCTTCTGAGTTTGCTTCCAGCTTTGAGCATCTCGTAAATGAACAGCGGAACCACGGGCTTATCATTTTCGGCGTACCTAAAATTTCGTCTGAAAACTGTGCCGACACCATGTCTCTTGTAGCCTCCTCTCTCGGCGCCCCGCTTTTCTCCAGCACTGAGGTAGTCCGGGCTTTCAGGATCACCGGCCGTGACTCCTCTTCAAGTCCTGTGATTGTTAAGCTCACTACGATAGCCAGGCGTAATGACCTGCTTGCTAGATCTCGTCGCCGCACTGATTATACTGCATCAGACATCAACAACTCATGGCCATCACCTAGAGTCTTCCTCTATGAGCGTGCTACTGCTGCTGAGCGCCGCATTGTCGGGTAGGCGCGTCAACTGGCCCGGCAACATGGTGTGAAGTATGTGTGGATCAGGAGGGGAGTCACCTACTTTCGTCTTGCTGATGGATCTCCTTCTCATCGTTATACATCACAGGATGCGATGTATAACGATCGGTGAGGTTGACTCTGCTGCTGGCCGGCGTCCACTGAATGGTGCTCCTCACTTTTCTGCCTCAATTGGAACCGGCCCTGCCTGACTTCCCGATGTCGCGCCTTTTTCGTCATCTCGATCTTCTTTCGTTTCCCGTCGCGGGGTTAGAGTTGCTCATATCAACGCCCGTTCGCTTATACCACATTTCTCCCTTATTAAAGACCTCGTTGTATTTCATCGCTTAGATGTTCTTGCTATTGGTGAAACGTGGTTGCGCGATACTGTTGATTCCAATCTAATCAATATTGATAATTATACATTATTTCGCTGTGACCGCTCTTTCGGCTCGCGCGGGGGTGGAGTCGCCTTATATGTTAACGATTCTTTACCGGCATCTGTAATCGACCTTGCTGTCCCCCCGCCTGGTTCACGCGTTGATATCGTTGCTTTCTCTCTGCGCCTCGGCCGCGGAAATGTGGCGTTTGTCTGCATTTATCGTCCACCTTGCTCACCTGTAGCTGGCCTCAGTCACATAGAGTCTTGTTTGTCTCACATCGTGTCGGTGTATCATGAGTTTGCGTATGGGTGACTTTAACATCGACATGTTGCGTCCTGATGATCACAATGCTCGGCCTTCAAGAGATGTTATATCGCATCTTTCCCTTCGTCAGCTGATCGAATCTCCGACACGATTAACACGCGACACCGCGACTATCCTTGATCTCATTTTAGTCTCTCAGGGGATCGAAGTGGTCGACTGCGGGGTCGGCGATTCACTCGACATTAGTGATCATCTCATGGTCTCGGCGACGCTTCAGATCATTCGACCTCGACAGCAATCGCGTTCGGTGCTTTCTCGTAAGCTTAATGCTGTCCAGTAAAATAAATTTGATACAGAGCTTAACTCTATAAACTGGGCTCCACTTTTCGTGGCGTCACATGTCGATGAGATGGTCTCTTATTTCACAACATCCCTGATGGCTGTCCTTAATCGACTGGCGCCACTCACACATGTGTCTCTCGCCCCCTTGCTCTGTGGCTAAACTCTGCGATTAGGAGGCTCATAGCGCTCAAGCGTCGCGCACTTCATAGATTTAGGCGCACTCGTTCTGATAGAGACTGGCAACGATACAGATATCTGCGCAATGATGTTAATTATGCTATCCGTCGCGAGAAGAAGTCTTTCCTTTCTAACTCCCTCTCCTCTAATTCCCCTCGTCAAATTTGGCAAAACCTCTCTACCCTCGGGGGTAAGAAAGCGTCGTCTTCCACTTTGCCCACGCATCTTCTTAACCCTACCCTGATAAATGACCACTTCATCGAATCCCTTCCTACCTCCTCCTGCTCTCCTGAAACACTTAATCGCTTCTTGTCCTCTGCGTATGATGTTCCCGATACCTTCATTTTCTCTACTATTTCCCCTACAGACCTATACAATATCCTCCGGCGTATACGTCTCACTTCCTCTGGTCCCTATGACCTCTCTGGTCGTATGCTGCTCCTCTGTCTTCCTCTATGCCTCGATTCTCTTCTACACATTCTAAATTACTCCCTCTCCTCCAATACCTTTCCTTCCTCCTGGAAACATTCAGTAGTCTTACCAATTCCTAAAACACGTAATCCATCATCCGTCTCATCTCTTCGTCCTATTTCTCTCCCCCTTTTCTCTCCAAAATCCTTGAACGCATTTGCTATACACAATTGCGCTCATTCATCAATCAGGCCAACATTATCCCAGAGTTTTAATCTGGTTTTCGTAGTCATCACAGCGTTACAACTGAACTGCTTCATGTGTCTGATCATGTGCTTCGAGAATTTGAAACTGGTTGTTTGACTGCTCTAGTAACACTTGATTTCTCCAAGGCGTTTGACACGGTCAATCATGAGCTTTTGCTTGCGAAACTCAAGTATTACGGCATATCCCTTTCTGCACTGTCCTTCCTTAGATCATATCTCACAAATCGTTCCCAACAAGTCCTTGTTTATAATCCCTCTCCCGTTCTTTCCTCTCCTCGTTTTGTTCCTTGTGGTGTTCCCCAGGGCTCTGCCCTCGGCCCATTGTTATTTGTTGTTGATGCAGCAGACTTGTCCGCCATCATCCTTTCTTTTAAACGTTTTATGTATGCTGACGACCTCACTTTCCTAATGTCCTTTCGCCCAGCTGATGCCTCCTCTGCTGCGATGGCAATAAACAGGGATCTCGAGCTGGTTGCTGAATGGACCTCCAATAATGCACTTCACCTAAATTCTTCCAAATCCTTCCGGCTCATTGTCGGCTCTGCTGCTTTATTGTCTCAAATTCAATCCTTGATATTTATCTTCATTTTGTATTAATTCCTCGCTCATCCTTTATTAAATTACTTGGCGTACACATAGACTCCTCTTGGTCTTTTAAATTACATGTATTCACCAAATGTCGTGCTGCATTTGCTCGTTTACGTCTCCTCTATCCTTTTCGTAACATTCTTACCACCTCTCAAAAACTCAATGTCTCGCAGTCACTAGTCATCTCTTTTTTCGACTATGCCGATATTGTATATATTCCTTTACTGACTCAACAACTACTTAATCGTATTCAATATATCCAAAATTCGTGTCTTCGTTTCTCCTACTGCATCCGTAAATATGACCACATCTCTCATTTGTACCTAAGTTCTGGATGGCTTAAGATTCATCCACGTTTTGTCCTCCATCTTTGCTGCCTTGTTTTTGTAGGATATGCGATTCAAATCTAGCGCGTAATCTAGGGCGTAATCTAGTGCGCTTGCGGCGCTGCGTCTACCGGCGTTTAGGAACACTAAAAGCAAAAGTGAAGCGAGCGTACATGCGAACGTCTCTTCAGAAGATCGATAGTCGTGCTACACAGAAGTCATATACGTCCTGTATGTCCAAGAAGAATAAAAGACTTGATAATAATCCTTTTCAATTATTACAAATACACAACAGTTTTCTCTCTCCTTCGTTTTAATACTCCTCTTTATCTTCGTCGCCTTTTGCATTACAATGCAGAGTTCCATTCCTCTGAAACTCCTGACACCCGCCACCATGATCTCCTATCCTTTCCCCTGCATCATACCTCCAAATTCCGTGCCTCTTTCTCATACATCGCTGTCAAATATTATAATCTACTTTCTCTCCTTCCATAAAATCTTCCTCCTCTCTTGCTTCTTTTCGCTCAGCTGCAATGCGTTTTATATCTCTTCGGCTTCTTCAATGTTTCTTGCGTCCTAATCTCGCGTACGTCGCCTCTAGAATGTCACACGTTTTGCGCGTCGTATACTCTGCGTATCTTTTCATAACTAATATGTAAAATAAAAATATAATAAGGCTCTGAACAATAAAAAATACGTAAATAATGGGCTATGAGAGCCAACGCAGGATCCAATGTGCGAAAAATATATTTAACAATTCTTAGTCATACATTAAAAATATATCAAACGTTTCAGCCCTGAATCGGGCCCTCTTCAGTGATAGTAAGTCAAACGCATATACGAAGTATAAAAAATTAACAAATTAAAAAATTATTATGCACGCAAACGGTGGTATCGCAAAGGGCTAACACGGAACGTGAGCACAGATATAGGGAGGGTTCGCATTCTTAAGGACATCGAGCGCACATCTCGGATCCCCAATGTCATAACGCGTATGTCAGACACGCATCCGTGCAGCAAACGACAGCGAGAATCAATGTCGTCTTCCATAGCCGAGGGAGACGAACGCCGGCAACCTGTGGCCCGACAGAACTGCAGAATGCAGTGGCTGTTAATAATTGTATAAGAGATAGAAATGTGATTAACATACTGCATGCTACACGAACAGCGGTCAAATGTCTCAGAGGCATTCACAGTCATTATCCATCTGGGGAGAGCGATATGTAGTCGTTGGAGTCAGAACTACGAATGTGAGTTCGAAAAACGCACGCCGTGAACTCAATAATACGCAAGCATATAATGGTTGAAAAATAAATAAACAAGCATATCGGTGAAAATACAAACAGCCACACAAGAGAAAAATAACGAATTTGTTTAAACGGTAGAACAATGTATTATTTTATTTATTAGCGGAATATATGATTCGCCTAAAAAGGCAGTGTCAGTCTGTAAGTTGATACCATTATGTTGCAAGCCGATATGCAACATTTCAGAAACCAAGCGTCTGACATAGAACGGTTCTTTGTCGAGAATTGTGGCATTCCCGAAATCAAACTTGTGATTGTGATACACGCAATGCATCCGCACCACCGAACTTCCTCCAGGATTTGCCCGCCCATGCTCCTTAATACGAGTTCCCAAAAGTTTACTCGTCTGTCCCGTATAAGAATAAAATATGTTTTGAGTTCATTAAGAGAGTGGAGGGTAGTATTTACAGATTACCGGTCACTGAGAAGGCGGATTTGAGGAGTTACACGTCCGCGATTGTTAACAAGCTCTTTGAGTCCACCCCTCCTCTAGATTCCATTGGTTTAGAGTTAAAATCAGCACTGAAAGAAACTAATCACTTCGTTCGTGACCACCCTGAGATCATTTTCACAAGGGCAGATAAAGGTAATACCACAGTAGCTATGCTAAAATCTGATTATATGTATAAAATGAATGCTTTATTAGGAGACGATACCACTTACTCCATCATTGACAAAAATCCTACTAGTAAAATCATTTCAACGCTTGTCTCCCACCTCACACGGTGGAAAAATAAAAAGTATATCACAAAGCAGGAGTATCGTTCACTATATGTCAGTGACGGCATTTTGCCTAGAGCATATGGTCTACCTAAGATCCACAAACCAAACTGCCCACTCAGAATCATTGTGTCCTCCATTAACACCTGTGACGTGACAAAAGTCGCGCCCTCCTCCCGGACGGAGCTCGGCCGAGGGTAAAATCGAAGGCGGGGTAACCCGAGCGGGGGCGGGCGAGATTAATAGCAATATTTAGCGTTTTGCAGCCGGAACGGATCAAAGCATATTGTAACGGCTTAAAAGCCGCATCGTGGGACTTAAGGGAGCTGTCGAGGAGAGGCGAAGGAGACGGGGAGGCCGACAGGCGGGTCACCCATGGGTCCGCCGCCGCGCCGCCGCACACGTCCCGAGCCATACCGCCGCCGAAGGAGCATGAGGACACTCGAGGGGGACGCCCCGCAGAGGTCCGCGTCGGACGCTGAGCCGCCACCCCCAGGAGCGGGCGGACGGTCCCGCCGCCTCCGCCGGACGCGAAAATATGCCCGTCGGCGCGGTCACGGCCTGGCCAGCCGGGCCCGCCGGACGTCGGCCAGAGATTGCGGCACGGCCAGCCGTACTTACCCTATCGCGCCCGTTTCAAATATCGCGGGCCGGTGGAGCGGATCACGGAAGAAGGAATTCGGCAGCAGGATACGGCGCGGATGGCTGGGACAGGAAACGGATTCGGTGCGCAAGCGCGGGGGCCCGAGGTGATCCCGCCGGGCCGCAGGATCGTCACTACCGTGTCAGCCACGAAGAGAGACGCCGATCCCAACCACCGACAACGGATCGAGAGGATATTGTGTGAGATCGCCGCTCCGGTAGGCAAAGTGAAATAGTGATTCCGCTCGCGGCCGGTGCCCTTGGGTCCGCTAATCGCGCCTAGTGTAAATGTGCGTACTGAGAAATACCGTAGAGTCCCGCGTGTACCGTAACGTCGAAAGAACGTTGTGTGGGCCGGCCGAGAGCGGATCGAGTTTGAGATAGCGCGTGTTCTTGCCCTCCTCGGGGACTTCGTCGCGACCGGTAGTCAACGTGTAAATACTTGTGTGTGATTGCGGGGCAAGTCCCGCCCGCGCGCGTGTGTGTGACCTCGCGCCCGCCTATTGTGCCGCGTACCGCGAGTAATTAGAGGCGCGTAATAAGACGGTGATTGCGCCGGGGAGCGACGGGGGACGATCACGCGCCGGGCGCGTTCGTGCGGGTTGCGTATTGCGTGTGCCGGGCGCCGCATCAGCTGTTGACCCGCGTGCCCGCGCGGGGCGATCGCGCATGCGAGTGCATCGTGGGTCGCGCGGTGTGCATCGGGGGTGCGACGCGGTGTGGCGGGCCGCGTATTGGGCGTTTCAAGTGAATTTCGTATCGTGTTCCGTATCTGCGCGTGTAACGTCCCGCGTGCCGTGAAAGTACGTGGTATGCTTCGTGTTGCGTGTATGTGTGAATAATCGCGTGCGACGTTAGGGTGGATGGATGAGTGCATCTTTGCGTGTGTGTGTCGAACGGATGACCGCGTGCACGTAGTAGATTCGATCCCGGTTCCGGGTCCCGCGTACGATTAGAGTTCCGTACCGAGATTGCGTATCGACGGGTCACACACACATCCGTATCTTCGTCGTTATATTTGCTGTTCTTTTCTGACTGATCGTTTTCTCTTGCAAGCGTTACGGAAATATACTTTATTATTATTTTATTACAATTGCACCCGCTTTGGCTTTATTTCTTTATGTTTCTGCGCTGCGCTCTCTCCCCTCACCCTCCTAACTAACATCACGAATTCCGCCCTGAGCCTCGACGATTTCGCGAAGATTCAGCTTTTGCAAGGACGTATGAGTAAGTGAAAACGTGGTGCGCGTAATCGCACCTGGCGCCCAGCTTCTCGCGTAATGCCTTTTGCGACTTGACCGTTAGTAATTGAAGTAATTTGCGGGAACGCCCCCGCGAGTGGCGAGCTCGCGGGAAAACGGCTCGTAAAATTTTTGGCGCCCAACGTGGGGCGTCTCGCCGAAAAGGATAAGAGCAAAATTTTTTTTTCGTGCATCGGAAGAGATTTGGAGAGCGAGCGTGCGCATTAATTATTCCTTTCTTTTTGTTTTTTTTTGGTGTATGTGTTGTCTGATATTGTGCATGTGATCGAATATTAAATGATTTTATGTGTAAAATATTATTTGGCGAAACTGGCACTGGAACTTCGGTGCCGAATATCGCGTGTTATTATTGAGTTGCAAACGGCCTTGACGTTGTTTTCGCTCGCCTGCCCCTTTTGTTTGGTAGTACCGCGTATTTGTTTTTCGCATTCCTGCGTGTTTTCCGCGATCGGGAAACTCAACACGAGTTTCGGGTAGAATATAACGTTAAGTTCGGAATAATATAATTCCGAAACGCTCGACTGGCTTACGCTTTCGCCTCGTATATAGGTTTAGGAAGACATAACGGTGACATAGTGCCTCGCGACCTTGGAAAGGGAAAATCATACGAGGCGACAAATACCTCGGCCTTGCGAGTTTTTGATCGCGGTTTCGCGTGGCTTTCGTGAGGGGGGACCGGAGGGGGAGATCGGACTTCGCGACATGCCTACCCCCGACTGGATCGACCGATTGACCCTCTCGCAGGCGCGCCGACACTGCGAGGAGAGAAAGTTAAAAACGACGGGTATTTTGCCGACGGTTCGGGCGCGTCTCCGGCGGTACGAGCTTGCCGTGCAAGAGGGAGGGTTACCTCCACCCCCATCAGACGCGGAGGAAGACACGGACATGGAGGAGGCCGCCGATTACGGGCTATTGAACCCGCGTGAAGTACCGCTCCCGCTCTCGGGAGACGGCCGAACCCCGTCAATGGGGGTCGACACGCGTGACCGTAGGGGACCCTTCGCGAGGGGGGGAATACAGCGAACGCCACCAGCCCGGCAGACTGTCGCACGGGGACCGGTGGAGGCCTCCGCGAGGGGGGGGCTATTCCAGACCCCACCACCCCCAATGGTGGTTCCGAAACGCGGAAGCACGATGGGGCCGGACGTCCCGAGCCGCGACCTCGCGCCACCACCGCGTGCGGAACCGTTACCGCCTACCGATGAGCGACGACCAGCTCGTGGATCCGCGTCAGAGGCATATAACCTCATGAGGAAATGGGACCTCCATTTTTCCGGTAAGCGGGGGAGTGACGCGGAAGCCTTCCTGCTACGGATACAGGAGGCCCGCGCGATAATTCCGGTCGACGACGCCGATCTTTTTAAATGTTTACCGCTTTTCCTCTCGGACGTGGCGTTGTACTGGGTCCGTTTAGAGAGTCCGAAATGGCGCGACTGGGACGACTTCAAAACCGCGTGGAGAGCTCGGTTCGGAGATCCGGACTACCAGTACACGCTGCGGGAGGAAGTCCTACGGCGGACACAGGGCGAATTCGAATCTGCGGCGGATTATTTGACATGCTTACGGGCCCTTTTCAATCGAATGAGCCCCCCGTGGACCGAATCGGAGCAGCTTACATTCGCACATAGAAATCTTTTGCCTCGGCTTCAAATCGCGATACGCCGACATGATTTTGTCGACTTTCGGACGCTCGAAGATCTTGCGACGCGGGTGGAACGTAGCTATCTCGCGGATAAGACGTACCGGCCCCCGCTACCGCCGGAGCAGTCCATCTTTCCGGACTTGGCTTACCACGCACCCAAGGGGAAAGTAAAAAGCCCGTGTACCGTTGCCGTGGGGGAAGCGGTCGGTCGGGGGAGGGGGAAGAAAAAGAAGGCCCCTCAGGCGGCCGTGACCGCCGCGGTCGTCACCCCTAGCGCGCCGGTCGCGGAGGTCGCCGCGATAGCAGGGATTAGCGATGCCGGCATGCTTTGTTGGAATTGCGGGAAGCTCGGCCACCGCTCGCGAAATTGTACGGAGCCCCGCCAGGCCCACTGCTATCGGTGTGGCAAGCGCGGAGTAACGACTCGAACCTGTCCTTCGTGTTCGGGAAACGCGGTAGGAAGCCCGTAGGACGGGTCACTACGGCCCCAAAAGTAAATATCGAGACCCGACCCGCGAGCGCCTGCGTGGAGACGATGCACTCTTACGTCACCGTAGGTACCGAATTTCCGCCCCTACAATATTTCGAGGTGAAAATAGGCGCATACTCGATGTTGGCCCTTGTAGATTCGGGGTCGACGCGTACCCTGATGGGCCGCAAGGGGATGGACATCGTCACGAAATTGGGCTTACCAATCGAACGCGGTCGGGGCACGCGAATTCGTACCGCGAACGGGCAGTTGGCCACGGTGCACGGCGAAACGTCCGTTTTAATGGAATTAAAGGATCGAAGTTTTGAGGTATCCGTGGGGTTGCTACCGGATTTAGCCGTACCGTGTATCGCCGGCAGAGATTTTCTGAAAAGATTCGGGATCGTGGTTGATTACGCCAAAGATAATTGGCACTTCGCGGACAAGCCTCACTCTCGCTACAGTTTTCGGGAAGACCGAACGCCGCGTGCTTGCTACGGACTGGCGGAGTTAACAGCGAGTCAGGAAAAGCGGATCGACGCGTTCGTAAAAACGATACCCACCCCTCCGGAGAACCCCGGGGTTACCACACTCACGAAACACGTTATCGACGTCGGGGACCACCGACCGATAAAGCAGCGATGCTACCTCGTATCGCCAAAGGTCCAAGAGGCTATTCGCGAGGAGGTTGCAAAGATGCTAAAAGCCGGTATAATTGAACCGTCGTCGAGTCAATGGTCGAACCCGATCGTTATGGTTAAAAAGCCGAACGGCAAATACAGATTCTGTATAGATTTTCGCGCCGTGAATGAAATATCAAAGAAGGACGCGTATCCGATTCGTAACATGGAGGATATAACGAGCAAATTACGGAAAGCGAAATATATTTCCACGATCGACTTAAGCCAGGCCTACTTCCAGATCCCCTTGGATAAAGAGAGTCGCGAAATAACCGCGTTTAGCGTCCCCGGGATGGGATTGTTTCACTTTACACGAATGCCTTTCGGATTGCACGGGGCACCGGCTACATTTCAGAGATTACTAGACCAATTAATAGGCCCAGAGATGGAGCCATTCGCGTTTGATTACTTAGATGACATAATCGTGGCAACTGAGACGTTCGAAAAACATATCGAATGGTTGCGGCGCGTATTAGCGAAGATTTCGGCAGCTGGTCTAACCATTAATCTCGAGAAATGCGAATTTTGCAAACCCCAGGTGCGCTACTTAGGCTTTGTCGTGGGGGGAGGGGGCCTGGCCGCCGATCCGGAAAAGGTTCAGCCAATATTAAAATACGAGGCCCCGCGGAATATCAGGCAAGTGCGCCGATTTTTGGGCACGGCGTCATGGTACCGAAAGTTCATACCGCAGTTTGCCACCCTTAGCGAGCCCCTAACGAGATTATTAAAAAAAAATCGGCGCTGGGAATGGGGGGATGACCAGTGTCGCGCCTTCGAGACGATCCGCGAACGCCTTGTGACCGCTCCGATTCTGGCGTGTCCAAACTTCGAAGAACCCTTCGTTCTACAGACCGACGCGAGCTCAGTAGGATTAGGCGCCGTACTGACGCAAAAGTTAGACGGCGAGGAGCACGTGATTGCGTATGCCAGTCGAGTCTTGTCGGATCCCGAGAAGAGATACTCCGTAACGGAACAAGAGTGCCTGGCCGTGGTGTGGGCAATTCAAAAATTTCGACCGTATTTGGAGGGATACAAATTTACCGTGATTACCGATCACAGTAGTTTGAGATGGCTCCACAATCTAAAGAACCCGACGGGCCGGTTAGCTCGATGGGCTTTGGAATTATTGGAGTACGACTATACGGTCGAATATCGGAGAGGAGCCCTACACCACGTGCCTGACGCGCTATCACGGATGTATGAGAGAGAGGACGAGGGGATCGTGAGTGCGGCAATAGATGTCGGGGATTGCGAGGAGACGAGTGACGAGTGGTATAGGAAACGGTTTAGGGAAGTAATTACCGACCCCAAGAGATTCGCGCACTGGAAAATCGTGGACGAACGGTTATACTATTTGCGTCCGAGACTGGTGGTCTCAGATATCGTTGAGGATCTCGATCGGTGGAAGATGGTGGTACCGCGTGAACTGCGTCGGGAGGCCCTCCGCGAATCACATGACGCACCTCAGGCCGGCCATTTGGGTGTAGAGAAGACGAATATGTTCCGGGAAGTGGCGCGATACATAAGAACGTGCGATACGTGCCAGCGTACTAAAGTCGAACAGGCCGGACCGGCGGGGTGGATGGGGCGTCGCGTGGTCGAGGGACCGTGGACCGCGGTCGCCGCGGACATCGTGGGGCCGTTACCACGGAGCAAGGCCGGGTACCAATATCTCCTGGTAATACAGAATCTATTCACTAAGTGGATAGAGATCCGGGCCTTGAGAGCGGCCACCGGGCCGAAAATAAAAGAAGCACTTGAGGATCTGGCCATATCGCGGTGGGGGACTCCAAAAATTTTCCTCACGGATAATGGAACCGAATTCGTGAACCGAGTAATCAAGGGTTTCGCGGAAGAGAATCACATCACGCATACTATCGTACCGCCATACCACCCGCAAGCAAACCCGGTGGAGAGGGTTAACCGCGTCTTGAAGACGATGATCGTCGCGTTTATCGAAAAGGACCACAAAGAATGGGACAAATATTTGCCGCACTTTCGCTTCGCGTATAACACCGCGTCTCACTCGTCGTTGGGCACGTCGCCCGCGTTTTTGAACTTCGGACGCGAGCTAACGGTACCGAATTCTTTGCGTGACCGCCGCGAAGCGAACGCAGGGCAGCAGCATTAAAGACAGCTTTACTCTTGTAGAAAAATTGAACAACAAAGAATTTCCCTCCGGATTCGTTCTGTTTTCTTTACACGTCGTTTCACTTTTCACGAATGTTCCGACCGAATTAGTTATTGATAGCATATGTAGACAATGGAATCTCATATCCTCGAATACTAAATTTCCGCGGGATGAATTCTTAGCCGCTCTTAAATTCGTACTTGACTCTACTTACTTCACCTTCAATAATATCATTTATAGACAGACACATGGTAGCCCTATGGGTTCTCCTCTGTCCCCTGACGCTGCAGAGATTGTTATGCGAGATCTTGAAAATAAAGCCTTGAAACGTCTCAAATACATTCCACCTTTCTATTTTCGCTATGTCGACGACGTTGCATCGGCAGCGCCTGTTGAGTTTTTACAAGACACGCTTGACATTTTTAACTCCATCCATAACAGGCTACAGTTCACAATAGAAATCAGCGATAACAACACTCTTAATTTTCAAACACGATGAGATACATTAACTTCGCCAGTGTATAAATAATCAAATTAAATTTCTTAATCGACGAAGCTGGCACTCCTGACGGTCACAATCGTCAGGATACTATAAGTAGACCGAGAATCCGGTCCTTCTATCGAAACTCTTAATTTTCTTGACACCACAATAATAGTTTTCAATGAAAGATTAATATTTGATTGGTATCACAAACCAACTTTCTCCGGACGATACCTCAGCTTCTTTTCTAGCCATCCTAATAGCCAAAAGAGGGGAGTAGTTATTGGATTAATTGACAGAGCTTTTAGACTATCCCATCCTAGTTTCCACCAAAAAAATCTGTCTTTGGCTATTACACTTACTCGAAAATGGTTACCCGCTAAACTTTGTTTTTGCGATACTTTTGGAAAAACTTAAACCTCTTTTTAAAAGATCTCCCTCTGGGTCCTCCGACGATGAAAAACTAACGAACAGGTCTTACTTGTCTGTTCCGTATGTAAAAAAATATTTCAGAGAAGTTTACCCATCTCGCTAGTATTATGGACAGAAAATTGAGTTTATATGGTTTTAACCGACTTAATGGTCTCATTAAAGTACATAAGGATATTGTTGATAATGCTTCTCAGAGCAACGTTGTGTATCGCATTAATTGCTCTGATTGCGACGCTTCTTATACGGGACAGACGAGTAGACTTTTGGGAACTCGTATTAAGCAGCATGGGCGGGCAAATCCTGGAGGAAGTTCGGTGGTGCGGATGCATTGAGTGGATCATAATCACAAGTTTGATTTCGGGAATGCCACAATTCTCGACAAAGAACCGTTTTATGTCAGACGCTTGGTTTCTGAAATGTTGCATATCGGCTTGCAACATAATGGTATCAACTTACAGACTGACACTGCCTTTTTAGGCGAATCATATATTCCGCTAATAAATAAAATAAAACATTGTTCTACCGTTTTAACAAATTCGTTATTTTTCTCTTGTGTGGCTGTTTGTATTTTCTGCGCTATGCTTGTTTATTTGTTTTTCAACCATTATATGCTTGCGTGTTATTGAGTTCACGGCGTGCGTTTTTCGAACTCACATTCGTAGTTCTAACACCAACGACTACATATCGCTCTCCCCAGATGGATAATGACTGTGAATGCCTCTGAGACATTTGACCGCTGTTCGTGTAGCATGCAGTATGTTAATCACATTTATATCTCTTATACAATTCTTAACAGCCACTGCATTCTGCAGTTCTGTCGGGCCACAGTTTGCCGCCTTTCGTCTCCCTCGGCTGTGGAAGACGACATTGATTCTCGCTGTCGTTTGCTGCACGGATGCGTGTCGGACATACGCGTTATGACATTGGGGATCCGAGATGTGCGCTCGATGTTCTTAAGAATGCGAACCCTCCCTATATCTGTGCTCACGTTCCGTGTTAGCGATACCACCGTTTGCGTGCATAATAATTTTTTAATTTGTTAATTTTTTATACTTCGTATATGCGTTTGACTTACTATCACTGAAGAGGGCCCGATTCAGGGCTGAAACGTTTGATATATTTTTAATGTATGACTAAGAATTGTTAAATATATTTTTCGCACATTGGATCCTGCGTTGGCTCTCATAGCCCATTATTTACGTATTTTGTAACTAATATGTTTTCATGTGAGAAAGGAGATGCTCCGCATCTTGTTTCTAAAATGTATTATTTTTATTTCTAATGTATTATTTTATGTTAACAATGCTTAAACAATGTATTTTATAATTGCTGTATACTTGTAGGCTTAATAGCAGCAATTTTTGTTGGTGCCTCACCTTTTGCTTGATTGCAATAAAGCTTATTATTATTATTATTATGATGCAATCCCCGAACTTAATATAAAATAAATAAAAATTTCTCCTGGTTCAGTTGCTGCCTCCAGGACCCGGATCTATATCGGGAACACCGGGTGAGTATGGTAAATCATAAATTAAAATCTTATTCTAAACGACAATAATAAATTGTTATCCGACGCCTTGAACATAATTATTGCATCATACTCGCTAGATCTTGCCTACGCAAACCAATGGCGAGATTGCATCATACAAAACAGCGATTGCGTCATAAACTTAATCTTATTTTGTAATATAAATACGACGCCTGTATTGCGTCAGCAAACTAAAATCTGTGACGCCGTTACGACATGACGCTTGGATTGCGTCATCAAAATAAGAATTATCAAATAATATTTGGATTACGTCATCCAACCAAAAGAAATACATGACGCCTAGATTGCGTTAGCCAACTAAAATTAATCCATGACGCCAAGATTGCGTCAGCTCCCGCTTCCGAAGCCGCCACAACAGACTCGACCATCTCCTCGTCCCACGGCTTCCCGGAAAGGACCGCTTCCAGCAAGTCCTTGACCTCGCCACTTATTGTTGCCGGTTTGTCACTCGACAACGCGACCTCCACTGGCTCCTTCGTTGCCGGGTCGGTCAACATTGCGTCAGCCACCCGGCTTGCTGATGCTCCATCCTCGCCCTTGCCTTTGTATGACATCCGTGTTTCCTCCGACGCCCCACCTAACCTCGCTGTCGTCGTAGAAGTTGCGGACGTCGGTATCAGGCGCGATGGAACCGACAGAGAAAATGTGGTCGGTTCCAATCTCCTTGGCAGATAAATTCGCAGGACTTTCCTGTTAACTGATCTTAATATCTCATCGGTAGACGATGTCGACGTCCTTGACGACTTCTCGCCTTTGGTATCTTCCTCGGCACAGGATTCGCGAATTCTTTTTGCCGCTTTTGTCGCCGCTCTCCTTGGCTCGGATTTGACGCTTATCTGCACTTTTTCGATCGCCTTGATCCTCGGCGTACGCTTTGCGCTTACCGCTCTATTCTTACCGCGTTCGTTTTCCTTCTGTCCGATGCCATATATCGACGATGGTGGTTTGATAGTGTCCTCGTCCGTGCTCGTACTCGCTATCACCGCTTGGGATGTCATCTTAGATTCACCTGTTCGGCTCGGTGTGAGCGGGTACACATCGCGGCTAGCTGCACTCAGACGCTTAATTGTTGCGTCATCATACACATTCACGCGTATGTCCGGTTTATTATTGCTAAAAATAGCATCTACGCGCTACGAAAACTCACGCGCGTCGGTTGGAGGTCGTAAGTTACGTACGATGTAAATCGCCTGAACTTCTGCCATCGGTCTCCCCGATGGTTCCTCGCGGATCGTCATGGCCCGTTGTTCGTATACATCGTGACCTTTAACCCGCTCGCACTCCTTCAGCAACCGTATCGACTCATCCTGAGCCTCGCGTTCCTGTCTGTCCACGTCTGCGTCATCACTCGCGATTTGCGATAATCCACGGCACTTTCTTTCCATAGCGTTGAGTCTTTTCTCACGCACGCCCATCATACGCCGTTGATTCACGTAACGCTGTATATGTTTCTGGATTTCCTCTTCTCTCCGTTGCATATCGCGGTAATACTTATCCATCGTGTTTTTCTCTCCGTTCGCTGAACTAAACGAAAAGTCACTTGTAATTCGCGAACTGCTCACAATGGTTATCTGTTTCGTATTGTTTGTGACCACGTACGTATTTGACGCGCGACGCGGTTGCACATGTATACTACTAGCGACGCTCGCGGAGTAACACCACTCACGCTCGTAAAGCAGCATTCACATTTGCTGAACGTACTTTTATGGCTGATGCTCATATCACCGTTCGTAAATTGATCGAACTTATGACCGGGATTCGCGTTGTATTTCGCGCTTCCGATTTCCGGCATAGTGTCGTTGTCCTCAGGCATCGCAAACTCATCGAATACCTCGTCTGGGATGTCGCCTAAGCTCACCGTTGACATCTGACTTGTCGCGTCACTTTGGACTGATATTGCATCATCTTCTGTTCGCTGATTGGTCGTTGCAACTGATTCAGCGATTGCATCATCCTCTGATTTTGATGATCTTCTCTCGATGATTACATCTAATTCTAACGCTAATGAGACTTCTTCGATGGTTACGTTATCCGCATCGACGTCCTCCTCCATGTTTCCAGTTTCGATCTCGACCCGTTTTTTCGTCATTTCCGCGTTGTTTAGCGAGCCTTTCTCTCGCGTTGACGATGCTTCGTTGTATTGGTCGCGTCCACCAGCTCCTCGGCATTCCTCCGCCTCCTTGGTATCAGGATCGTCAGTTTCCGTGTCGTCCATTGCCTCGAACGTTGTACTCTCGTCCGAAGTTGAGAGTAATTCCTGTGTTTTGCCTTCACTTAATTTTCTTTTCTTTTTCCGGCTACTACCAGGATTGATCATCGGGTTGCTGTCCAGCGAATCATCGCTAAACTCCGCAGTGTCGCTGTTTTCCAAGCAGATGATTTGCCTCTTGATGTGGATTGAGAAGGCTTCTTTCGCCGGAGCGAGAGGCTTCCCAACTTCTTCAAATGTTGCACTGTCATCTGACGTTCTGTCATCACTAGCGTTATTACATCATCTTCGCGTGTAGTCTCATTATTCTCATCAAACGCTCCTCGGCATTCCTGAGATTTCGGGATTGTGTCTTCATCTACGTGGATTGCGTCATCCACGCAGATTGCGTCTTTTACGCGTGGTTTCTCGTTCTCTACTTCTGACGCTCCTTGGCATACTTCGGATTGCGTCATACTTGATGGTTCACCATCCGATTCGTTCCGAGCTCATCTTCCTCGGTTGTCGCGGATTCTTTGTCTGAATCGTTCGCATCTTCCGATTCGTTCTCGTACCGCAATTTCGCATCGCGATTCGGTCTAAGTTGTCGTGTGTTAAACACGCCTATCGTACGCCCTTCTAGATTTTTCATCAGGTACGCGTTTCTCCTAACTACTTGCGCTACTCGGTACGGTCCATTATATACGAGACAGAGCTTTTTGCTTATTCACGCGCCCGCATCCGATTTCCAATGTCGTTTGATCCATACTATGTCTTCGACCTCATACGCATTTGGTACATTATGTTTAGCCGCTTGCTTTGCTTGTTTCCGCGCCGCGTTTTCTAAATTTGCCTGTGCTTGCGCTACACGCTCGTGTCGCGTTATTGCGTCATCCGCATTTTGTAACGGTCTTAATTCTTCACATAGACATAGATGTGATGGGTTCTCAAAATGTAACTCGTTCGGTGTGTATCCCGTAGACGAGTGCTCGGTATTGTTTATTATAAATTCTGCACGACTTACAATACGGTGCCACGCATAATGCTTATGACTAGAGTATGCTCGAATTACGCGTCCTAACTCTTTCATCACTCGCTCGACTGAGTTTGACTGAGGGTTATAAGGCGTTGTTTTTCTAATCGCTATCCTGCGTTCTTCCGCGAAACTGCGCCATCGCTGTGTCAAAAACTGACCCCCATTATCTGTCAAAACTTCCGTCGGTTTACCTACTTCG
This sequence comes from Harpagoxenus sublaevis, assembly GCA_030770355.1. NCBI lineage: Eukaryota > Metazoa > Arthropoda > Insecta > Hymenoptera > Formicidae > Harpagoxenus > Harpagoxenus sublaevis. The sequence goes on along the minus strand of JASTWR010000591.1, from coordinate 51,380 downwards.
GGCAGAAATCGCGTTTCGAGCACCGCAATGATCGAATCGACCTTTTGTTCTTTCATCATATATAATTTAGTTAATTTAGAAAACTGGTCCATTATGACCAAAATGAATCGAAACCCTTGCCGCGTTTTCGGCAAAGGTCCAAAAATATCCAATAATACTACTTTCATCGGTTCGTACGGTAACTTATAGTATTCCGGTCCTACTGACGCTCTCGGATAGTATTTCGTCATCTGGCAAATGGTGCATGATGCAACTACATCCCTCGAGATTCTTGCTACGTTAAACATTTGAAAATAACGCTCCGTGAACGCAATTACTTTGTCAGTGCTGAAATGTACTAACAGACGATGTATCTTTTTTAGGAGTTTGCACGTCGTTCTCGCAGGAACCGCCACTCTGTCACTTTCACCGTACCGAATTCTTATAAGACCGTCTCTTTCGTAGACGTCCTCCGGATCGCTCTGCAACAATTTTAAGAGTGATTCGTCCCGCTGTTGTGCTGCTCTTATCCATGGAATCCATCGCTCGATATCCACTCCGTCAAAAACGTCCTCTATTACGGCAATGCGTTTTTCGTCATCGGGCGGATTGATTGCGTCATTCGATCGTGACAATGCATCAGCTATGTCATTTTCTTTACACGGTATGTGTTGAATGTCCAGGTTGAATTCCTGAAGGAACTCGAACCATCGCGCTATGCGATTATTTTTGTGAACACACGTGCTCAAAAACTGTAACGCCCGGTGGTCCGTTTGCACCTTGACGTATCTTCCCATGAGCAAAGTGCGCCATTTCTTCAATGCCGATACGAGTGCTAAACACTCGAGCTCCGTTATAGCGTATCTGAGTTCCGCTCCTTTGAGGCTTCGGCTCAGATAAGCTACTGTATATCTTGCATCATCCCCATTCTTGAACTGATAGAGACGCGCACCAAGTCCGCTCCTCGCCGCCTGAAAATACCGAATTTATATCCGGGTCGTATTAGGAACAGATTAGGCGCATCTGCGAATGCTCTTTTGATCTCTTTGAACGCCTCCTGGTGTCCGCGCTTCCACACGAACTTTTTACCCTTCTTCAGAAGCTGTTCCAACGGTTTCGTCATCCTTGCAAGATTTTCGATGAATCTTCTATCCCAGTTAACAAAACCTAGGAAGAACTGTAAAGCTTTCTTATTTTTCGTCCTCTTTCGGTTTATCACCGCAAGCTTTGTTTCGTCATTCATATCAGCTGTAATCTCGCTGAAAGTATGTCCGAGAAATTTGACTTCTGTTTTCATGTACTCGCACTTGTCACGGTTCAGTTTGAAGCCAACCGTTTCCAAACGTTCGAATACCAACTCCAGATGTTGAAGATGCTCTTCTAACGTGTCTGACGCAATCATTACGTCATCCAGGTATATTGTCTCGAATTCGTCATCTCCCGTGGCTTTTCTCATTGCCCTGGTAAATGCTCCTCTGGATGTCTTCAAACCGAATGGTAAACGTTTAAAAACGTAACTTTGGCCGTCAAACATGAATCCTGTGTACTGCTGGGATTCCTCATCCAGCGGAATCTGCCAAAACGCCTGTGACACATCTAGCGTCGTGAAATATTTCTTCCTCCCGATTTGTCGAAACACCTCCTCAATCGTTGGTGGTTGATCATGGTCGTTAGCTATCCTTTTATTTAACTCGCGAGCATCTAGGCACAATCGGATTTCGTCATTTTTCTTAATAACATCCACTAGCGGATTAATATATTGGGTAGCGGCTCGCTCCACTATCTCCTTTTCCTCGAGCTCACGAATGTATTTACGCACTCTCGGTAGATGCTTCTCCGGAATTGGATAGGACTTCTTCTTATATGGCGTGTCTGAACGGAAATCAATTTTGTGAGTGTAATGTGACACGCATCCTATCGTGCCATCGAACATGCTCTTGTGTTTGTCGAGGATCTGCTCTAACGTCTCTTGGGCCTCATCTAATGTAATCGCGCAAACTATTGCATCATCCGATTTGGTGGAATCGTTCAATGCGAACGACACATCGAACCTCCCGTTGCACAGCAGTCTCAGCTGGTACTTTACCAGAAAATCTATCCCTAGGATAACATGATAAGCTAATTTTCGCACAACATGGAATTCGTGTGTATACTCGTCACCGTTATACTCGAACTTTATTCGCGCCTTATTGGCCACAACTACGCCTCGTTCTGAAAAAGCTCCTCGCAATGTAAATTTCTTTATTGGTAAAGTATCTAATATCTTGTCCTCGCTGATGAGCTGATCGTACAGCGATTGCATCATCGCGGATATTTGCGCTCCCGTATCGACCAACGCATCCGCTTTGACGTCCTGCAATCTTATCTTAATCTTCGGCGTTTTCGCGTGATTGATCACTTTATTTTGCGCTTCACGGATGTCATCTTTGACTCCTTGCACTATTTCGGCCGTTCTCAGGATGCTGAGTCTTGCCTCCTCTACTTCTGATGTTACGTCATCCTGACAAAGCATTGCGTCACCCACGATCGGTTTTGCTTCAATCGCCGCGACTTGTTTACGTTTTGCCGGTATGACGAAATTCTTTGTTCGGGTTGCATTATGCGCCCCGCCCTTCTGTTTCGGTCTGTCTTCGTCTTCGTCGCTCGTCGGGAAGTCGATTTTAGGCTATTTCGTCACCTCTCTGTCTCGAACATTGCGATTCGATGACGCGTTATTGTAAGATTTTTGCGATCGCGTTTTTGCGACGTCCTCACGTTTATCTTGCGTCACGTTCTTCTCCTCACCGCTCGTTATTGCCAACCTTTTTGTACGATCCCTTGAGTCAACTGTGACGTCAGTCTTTTTAACATCTCGACCATTTGATCGATCGTTCGAACATACGACGGTCTTAGCTCGCGTCTAACCTCCTCGCCGAAGTGTTCCTTCACCGAATAAACGAACTCGGAGTCCGACATAGGCGGGTCTAACGATTTCGCTCGCGTCATCAAACTCATCGCATATTCGGCCATTGACTGAGTACCCGGACGATATCGCCCGTGATATAACTCGCGTCGAAATTTCGCTTGCGCTTGATCGTCCCAGTAATGCGTACGGAATAAATACTTTGCTTCTATAATCGTGGCCGGTTGTTTGAACTCAAACCACTCACTCGCGGATCCTTTCATCGTGCGTATAAAATAACATAATTGATCTTTATCGGGGACGCTCTCGTCTAAAGCTATCCTCTCGAATTTACGTAAGAATGCGATAGGATGCTGCGCATCTGTATCGCCCTTAAAACTTACATTGCTGAACGGGTTTCTCAGCCCCCTCGGTAATCTAAACGGAAAATAATTTACTCGCTCGATGGCGTCCTCGCGCGCACGCATTGCATTCTCTATTTCGGGTCGTGTGCCCGTAAACGCTTCGCGCTCGGTATTTTCATCGCGTTTCGGCTCGCTAGGTCTATCTATCTTATCCTCGAGACGATTTATTTTCCCCGTCATATCCGACATGAATCGCATCATCACGTCGGTCAAATCTTTCATCTGCGACGCCATTTCGGCATTATGCGCGGTCACGTTTCGCTCTGATTCGGTCATTATTACGCGCCTATCATTTTCAGCACGCCCGAATACGTCACTACACGCACCTTTTTCTACATCACTTTGCGGTTAACGAGATTCCATATCCCGATCTTTCTCGCTATCGAATAATCTAACTAACGCTTCCGCGTCTTTCTCTCCTGCGTCGTTCACAGGGTCCGCCATTTCGCGTGCTCGCGCACCGCGTGTTTTCACCGGCGAATGCTTCACTTTTTTGTCATTACAAAACATGTGCTACCGGCAACCACGGTAAGGTCCGAAGAGATGCGGCGAGGGCTGGCGTGTGACGATGTTGGAAGCGGAGCCGTAGAAGCGGTAGGGCAAACGGCGAGTCCATATGATGCAACACCGGGAACGTCACGAGATGACGTAATACCAACCGCGGCACAGGGTGATGCAACACCAGTGATGGTAGCAGTAGTGGATGACAAAATACCAACAGCGGCAATGGATGATGCAACACTAACATCGGCAGTAGCAACGGATGACGCAATGTGGTCTGCGTCGCCAGATGGTGCAATGCCAGGGGTGGCGATGGCAGATGACAGCGAACAGTCCCGAGCGCTGTTGAAGGCGGTCCTGGAAGGATGCGAGATAAACGAAGACGAGGACCCTTTCCAGACGGGAGCGCGAGCGGCAAAGAGGGTCTTAGATGAGGCCTTGATGGAAATGCCAGGCGAGGAAATCCGCCTGGGGGATCCGGGTACCTTCGGCGAGATTCCGATCTCGCAAATTCTACAATTGGGCAAGGTCGGAGCTGAGGAGATTGTCGAATGACTGAAAGGTTGCGGATATGGCAAAATTAATTTTAAGATATTTAGAGTTTTTTTATCATTATTATTATAGTCATCACCGATTGGTGTTTCTGGAAAGTTGTAATAAGTTGTGCCGATTAGGTATTTCGTATTTTTAGTATTGGATAGCGTAATGAGTTACGTTTCTAAAGTCAGTGTTGTCGGCTGATGCAATGTTATGAGTTCCTTTATTTTAGGTGGAAGTAGGATGATGCAAGACGTGATCATGCCGTTGTTAGAGACTAATGCAATGCGTAACAATATTTTGTTTTCCTATGTGATGAATAACAACGATGGGGTGAGGTAATATCTAATATTCTATCTTCTGTAAGTTTCAAGTCTTAGGTCTTAAGATATTCACGTGGATGATGCAATCCATAAGAAATTTTATGTTGAGTTATTATCACCAGAGGTTCCTGTGGAAGGATCCAGGGCCCTAAGAAGTCGGTTGAGAGTTTTTATTTACGTTTGCTACTTACCTTTAAGTACAAAGGGGGTTTGCATCATCCAACGTTGGGCGAGTCCATGTTAGGATGCAAAGCAAGGGGCGCAGGCGCGCGATGGTGGGGAGAGCGAGCACAGACCGGGCTCTTTGTCTTTCGCCGGTAACTCTGGGACGGAAAGGACATGTTCTTGAGAAACGAGAGGCAAAGTCCTGCGACGCGAGCGATATCTGCGATATATTGTATCCCATTATTAATTAAAATGGTTTATTATTACATTAAAACGTGTGTACGGTTTATTTCGTCGCGCGTATCCTTCCATGAGCCAAAGATACCACCAGGATCTACGGAAGCGGCTGGGAAGATCGAAAATCCTTCTGGTTTGGAGGACAAAAGCAGTGGCGACCGAGGACAAAGAGCTAGTAATTAGAAGCAAAGGCACCTCTGTTCGGTTACACATGCTCTCGTAAACGTACTTTCGTTAACGGGGTTAATCGTTTTTCACGCGTTCTTCTAGACCGCTCAACCGCCGTGTATTTGTTCTCGTTGTTTTCACAAAATCACTCGGTCACTCGCGTAACACTCGCGACTCAACGAATTTAATTACACGTTATTAACGTAACGGTGTCCTGTCACGGTCGCCATTCGAAAGACTAAGCGATATTTTGCATTACCGCAAATCGTCTTTAACCGTGTATTGAATGTATCGAACTTCGCTAGGTTCACGACTAGAAGTCTCGTTTTATCGTTTTATTACTGTGACCGAACGGATCACGGATATTGTTAATAAACACGCCCTTACTCGCGTTATTAATAACGGTCGCCACCACGTTTACGTTTACGTGGAAGGATGTATGCCCGGTACCACCCGTTGTGGTCCGGATGTTCCTCTCCTGACAGAATGATCTTCAGGACGCCGCTGACCGCCAACGCTGCCACGACCTTCTCGAAGTTTCGACGTCCTCTTCTCTTGGCGAGACTCAGAATTCGTGTTGATGGGGATAAGGAAAATTAGGATAATAAGTGGGTTCACTCCCGTTATTAGTAATATAGAAAATAAGAATATATTTAAAATATAAATACATGTACGTGTGACGCGCGTACCGCGGGAACTTTTCGCTCGTCCGAATTACGGAATCCGTCCGCTCGCGACGACTGTTCTCACGAAAAGAGCCTCGAGAGCTCTCCTTCTTCTCCCACCACGACCTCGCGCATGCGCCACACACTCCTGCACATCGCTCGTCCATCGTAACGGATGATGCAATCCCCGAACTTAATATAAAATAAATAAAAATTTCTCCTGGTTCAGTTGCTGCCTCCAGGACCCGGATCTATAATATATCGGGAACACCGGGTAAGTATGGTAAATTATAAATTAAAATCTTATTCTAAACGACATTAATAAATTCAGTTGCAATTTGGAAATGACAACTTTTGACAAAGAAACGTGCGTGTGTGCTTTTTTAAAATATATATTTTATATAAACTTATTATAGTAATGTATAACAATTTTATAACAATATTAATATATAGCAATTGTATAATAATATTAATAATGTATAAAAATTGTATAACAATATTAATAAAAATTATTATATATATAATAAAGAAACATACAAAATGTAAAAAATGTCTATACAAATGGTTCTATACTCTTAAAAACATAACATGCGTAGATTTGACGGGCTGGGGCATGCTAATCCATCTCCAATTTCAGGACGACCGCAAAAAACAAGCACAGAAGAGGACAATGCCATTGTGAATGCCATTGCAGAATGTGGCTTTCAAATCGCTTGGTTCACCAAATGTTCACCGAATGTCGCTGCTAATAAGGACAAATTTAAATTTGCCGTGCGGTGATCGTACCGTGCAACGCCGTTTGCATCAGCGCGGCTATCATCACCGAATTCCCGCGCAGAAAGAATTATTAACCGGCAACCACAAGAAGCAACGTATGGCTTTCGCGTTGGAACACTTAGGATGGCAGGACGAATGGATGAGTACTATCTTCTCAGATGAGAAGGTATTTTCGATTGATGAGTCTGGTAGAGTGACATTGTGGAGAACGAGAGGAACGAGGTATGCAGAGGAAAATGTTCGTTTTTGTGCACGAAGTGGACACATCACGTTAGGATTTTGGGGATGTATGACCTCGCAAGGCCCCGGGCCGCTTGTTCACACAACACCACATATGAACAGCGAGGAATACATCAATATATTATCTGACGTGATGATGCCATATGTAGCGGAGACTTTTCCTGGCATACCGTACGTAAATTTCGTTCAAGACAATTTAGGAGTGCATCGAGCGAGAATTGTCCAGAATTGGCTGGCTGAGCAACACAACCTCAGGACGTTGAACTGGCCAGCCAAATCCCCAGATATGAATGTAATAGAAAATGTTTGGGGCATTATAGTACAAGAGTGGGACTCTCAAATTAAAAGAACACGCGAGGCACTTGCGCAATATGTTTTGGAAAAGTGGGAGGGTCTCCGCGCAAGGCCCGCATTATTTCAAAATTTAGTAGTCAATGCCCCGAAGATTGAATAGCGTGATTGAGAATAATTGAGGCGTCACGCAATATTGAGTGACCCTTCAAGAATGGCGATGTATGAATGTTGCATGAATGTAAAATGGATAATTCTCGATGAGTGATTGAATTCATTCATCATATTGCAATATGATTAAAAGGGTGTGTGCGTGTGTGAATCAGGAGAATAAATACTGAATGAGTGGTGAGGTGAACAAAACGAAAGCCATCCGTTGCTCCTTTCAAATCACTTATGATCAATATGCTTTCAATATGATCTCAATATAACGCGGTGCAATATTAGACAAATTGACCGTCTTCAATAGAAATGAAAGCCACATTCTGCAATGTCACGTCACATATCCAAATTTGTATTGTTGGCACGAGTAATTACTTGATATAAGTTAGCGAGTTCCGTGCTAAGTAACAGGTTGCCTCGGTCGCAGATTAGAGCGGAGATTTGTTTCGTGTCAGTCTCCGTTGAGCGCGAGTATACGATACGTAATTAAAATACAATATAATTGGCCATGAGAGTCAAACGCGGTACTTGGTGCGTATTTTTTAATCATAACTGATTAAATTTCGAGATACAAGATCCGAAATTCCGTAAGTTTCCAACATATTAACTGCGCGCCGATTATTTGTCGGACTTCAAACACAGCTATCATTGGAACATTAAAAATTCCCTGTCCCTTCCCTAATTAAATCGATATCGATTTAATATTAAAATCACTGTAAAAGAACTTATTGCGAAAAATATTACCCCAGCCAGGGTTCGAACCTGGAATTTAATCAGTTATGATTAAAAAATACGCACCAAGTACCGCGTTTGACTCTCATGGCCAATTATATTGTATTTGAATTTTCGAGAGTCCTTAAGGATTTATACGTAATTAAGTTACACGCGTAACAGGCGAAGCAGGGGCCTGTTGAGCTCGGAGCTCGGAGCTACTAGTCGTCCTTCAGCTGGGATCACGCTGTTTCATCTGCGTCGCGCTGCGTATTTTATGTCTTTTCTTAACTACGTGCGATCGAGTTTGCTTGACCCAAACCGTTTATCTTCCCGTAAATTGGGAGTCTTTAAGTGCATTTGAGTAACAGGTTGGCGCTCTCAAATCCAACGCTAGATCTATCAAGACAGTAGTTGCGACTATAACGTTAGATCTATTAAGACAGTAGTTGCGACGCTTCGTGACTATAAACGCGGCGCGGTTTGTGCAATTAACGCGGACACGAGTGTTACACCGTTTGAAAGGATTTGCAGGTAGTTTTGCATTAAACAACGTATTAAATGTCGCATACGTTTCGTATAAATGTAACAAATACACGTTTTGTCGCTCAAATATGCGTATTTAATTACAATTTATTATTATTATCGTTGAATGTAAAGAAAGTTTAGGGGAGACCGGGGCTAAACCGTCAACTGGGTAAATCCGTCAAATCAAATATCTCGAAACCTATTGTGCGAACTCGCTATTAACATTGTAAACGCTGCTTATAGTACCCATGTGACCAACGGAGTTTCGGCAAGTTACCTGCCGTCTTATGATTTTTACGAGGGCAAACGTGTTTTTGGAAGGTGAAAGTGAAATTTTCTGCGCGAGGAAATTTTGTAATATCTGCAATAATATTTGCTCTCCAAATCTCCAGGTACGTGATTATAAAGAGTAATGCATGCTGAACACGAATCCAGTGTAGTTTTTTTCATTATCGTTGATGTGTAATATTTCGTGGGCGATCAAACCTGAAACTTGTGTTTGGGGCTAATCCGTCAGTAAGCACTGCGGGCGAATTCGGCAGTCTCGTCACTGTGGCGCGCCGGGAACACGACTTCAGCTCACGGCGATTTTAGGTTAGGTTTCCCTGTGTTGTCCGTTGCACGTGCGTCATTGTTAGTACATTGCAAGGAAATAATGGTACGCACGTATCGTCGCAAAACGACTCCCGTCGACAAGGAGAAACTCAAGAAGACAGTTCTTGCGGTGAAAAAAGATAAAATGAGCGCTTTCGCAGCCGTAAAACTATTTAATGTCCGGAGAACCACGTTGAACGACTGGTTGAAGAAGAACAACGAGGAGATAGAACACTTGGATGACGTGGTCGTACTATATAAAGGACGCTTCTCGGTGAGTAGGTACTTAACGATTATTAATTTTTAAAAGCATGCACTGCTCAGCAAAGTTTATATTCATGCAACGTCTTAATTTCAAATGTAGGTTATGGACTCTGAAACTGAAAAGACTTTAGTAGAATACTTAATACATTGCAACGATATGTACTTTGGGCTATCTGCGAAGGAAACCCGTGGTTTAGCCTTTGATTTAACCAAAAAATTGAATCTGAAGGTACCAGCATCGTGGGAAGCCGCTCGCATGGACGGTGAAAATTGGCTAAGCAGCTTTCTCAAACGACATCCAATGTTATCCATACGCAAACTAGAAGCGACAAGTTTAGCACGTGCCACCAGTTTCAATCGAACAAATGTAGAAAGGTTCTTTGCGCTGCTAAGATCTCTGATGGATAAACATCATTTCCAGGTGTGTTAACTGATAAATAAATGTTGCCAGTTTTGGTCGAAAATAACGTTTCTCATCATTTCCAGGCTCACTGCATATGGAATATGGATGAGACGGGAATTACAACCGTTCATACACCGAATAGAGTCATCGGACGTCGAGGAATGAAACAAGTCGGGCGAGTGACTTCTGCGGAAAGAGGAACCCTCGTAACTTTGGCGATGGCGGTGTCAGCGACCGGGCATTTTCTACCTCTATTTTTTATTTTTCCTCGTAGAAATTTCAAGCAACATTTCCTTAACGGCGGACCACCAGGCTGCACAGGTGTAGCGAATTCAAGTGGCTGGATGAATGCGGAGCATTTTGTCCAGTTTTTACAGTTCTTCCAGTCCCATGTGCGTGCTTCCGTCGACGCCCCAGTTTTACTGATACTCGACAATCACGAATCACATTTGTCCATCGCTGGTCTCGAATTTTGTAAAGCAAATGGAATCATTCTCCTATCATTACCGCCGCATTGCTCGCACAAAATGCAACCGCTGGATCGCACCGTGTATGGCCCGTTAAAGAAAAGTGTACACTCACAGTGTGATAACTGGATGACGTCGCATCCTGGTAGAACAATGACGATATACGATATCCCCGGAATCGTGGCTAAGTCACTGCCACTTGCCGTAACGCATCAAAATATTGTGTCCGGGTTTGAATGCACTGGAATTTCTCCATTCAACCCGGACATTTTTCAAGAATACGAATTTTTGCCGAGCAGTGTTACGGATAGGGAGATGCCTTCTACTTCCGCTCATCCCGAAGAAGTCAACCTCAACGCAGCCGACCCGGACACAGCCGATTCGGAGACAACCGAACCCGACGCAGCCGACCAGAACGAATTCGATCCCTCGGCTTCTTCCATGTCTCGTCCTGGTGATACACAGAACTTGAGCGCGACGCTTCAAAGTATTCGAGCATTTCCTAAAACCGCTCCGAGGCAACAGACTCGTAAAGGACGAAAACGATGAAAGAGCGCCGTTCTTACTGACTCGCCTGAAATGATGGAATTGGCGGCTGAGCAGGCGGAGTCCACGCGGAAAAAAAAAGAAAAATCTGCTACGACAAAGACGTCAAAATCTACACCTGCCACTGCGCCGAGAAAGAGAGGCCGGCCTAAAAAAAAATGCCACACAAACAGAACCGCAGCCTTTGACGAGCAGTGGGCGTACATCCGAGGACTTGGATAATACGTGCTGCGTGTGCTCAGAGAAGTTGACCAAAAAAAGAGCATGTGGGAAACAGTGCATTGCGTGCGAGCGTAGGGCACACAACACATGCGTGCGCTTGTCAGGATCTGTATTCACGTGCCTGAATTGTTTTATGGAATAAGTAAAACAATTATTTTTTAATAATGTATCGTATAAATTTTGAAAAAATAAATTTTTATATTTTTCTCTTAAAAAACAATTATTAAAATGTATCCTATCATTTTTCAGGATCAGATGTAGATATTTGTATTGAAAATGCAGTGTGACGGATTTGCCCCGGGGGGGGGGGGGGGTGACGGTTCTACCCCGGCATTTTTGAGATTTCAATTTTTCCACCGTTGTCGTTTTTGCTCTATACCGGTTAAACAAAGCGACGTAGACAAAAATTTTCTATATAAATTTTGTAGCTAAAGGTTCACTCTTTACAATGATATACCACATTTAACTGAAATTATTTATTTTGTTGTTAAAAATCGGCACCGAAAAAAAACCGACGGTTTAGCCCCGGTCTCCCCTATTTTATTGCGGTTTTTGCCGTAATTGTTGTATATCTCGAAAACACAGAATAATTATTATACAAATAAATTATTTTAAATATCTCATGAGAAATTATATTTCAGTATTAAATCGAGATATTATCATAGATATTTTACTACGTATATACCTATAATTATATATTGATTCTCTCTTTTTTACACGTGACTTTAAAGAGCTTGTTAGAGCTTATATACTTAGGCGTTCTATAGCTCTATGAAACTGTTCTTGTTTTCTACGATATCCTATTATGACGCTTATTCTCCTCATTGTGACGATATAAGAACCGGAAATTCTTTACGTGATCCTGTGTGAACTCTCTTACTGCCTGAATACGAAGAATGTTACCTAACTTATACGTGATGCGAGATGATATTATAGCGACGGTATTATCTTAATCCACTGTCTCTCATTTTATTATATTTACTCGAAATAACGTTTATTGCAACAGCTGTGACTCCATTTCCGTGTGCCCGTACTGCGCGGCACAATGCAATGCAGTTTCATTATTCTTTGTCTGTAACCAAACGATATTTAGAGTATTTTTTCAAAATTAGATATTGCATATTAGTATACGACATTTATTTCAATAAGAAGATAGATATTATAAAAGAGAATCCCGAGTATCACAGACTCTTGAAATGCATCCTAAAGTGACCTTTTTTTTTTCCTTTTTTCGTACCGTAACAGAATTTTCATAAAATCAACATTATGCTACTAACCGCAAGATTCACTTTTGGTACCGATGGGCCTTAAGGGGGAATATACCTTTGTAAATTTTTTTGTTTGCATTTTTTTTCATTGGCTTAAAAGGTCCCTTAACTATCCAAAAAATGATATCCAAAAGGTTTTTAAGGGGGAAAATTATTTAAGTGGTCCAAAAATTCGGTTTTCCGAGGAAGGTTTTAGTGCTGATTTGCAGTATTTTGAGAAAATTTTTCGTATGCTTGCTTTTTAAAATTTTGAAGTCATTAGGGCGGCAAATACATGTTATCGACTGTCCGCTTTTATTAAATCTACTAAATTCAGTAACTAGATGGCGCCAGTACTTGAATTTTCAAGCTAGAATAAGCGAGAGACGCCAAAAAGTCCGTTAGAAAGCGACGCCGCGTGTCTCGTGAATAACACGTGTTTCTCGTAGGTGCAGTGATTTTCTAAACGTTTTTATTAGTTTGTGTTGTTAAAATGAGTGAAACACCATACCAATCTCGCAAAGGAATGCGAGGTGGGCAGAAGAAAACGTCTAGATAACGTGCAAGTCATCACAAGGTACAAAATCGTTACCAGCTGGAGGAGGCAGCTGAGAGTGTCGGCACGTCGGCGAAAAAATTGAAGCTGTAGGAAGATACTACGACATCGGCTACGATTCCACTTTTGGCTATCGTATACTGTGTTTTGCTACAGTTTTTTCTGCTTTATCTGATATTCTAGTATGCCATACGTGCCATAAAAAAGTTAAATTCACCGAGGCAAGCAAACAAGGCTTAGGTTTCCAAATTGTTGTTACATGTGAGGAATGTCCACCAGTGTATATAAATAGCTGTCCAAAAATAGAGAACAAGGCTTATGAAGTGAATAGGCGATCAATTTTTGCAATGCGTTTGCTAGGTATCGGAATAAATGGCATTAAAAAATTCTGCTCCACAATGGATTTGCCATTGCCAGTGGCGCAAAAAAGTTATGATTTATTTCAACTATTCACAAGGCTTCTGAAACTGTTTGTTCTTTTTCAATGAAGAGTGCCGCTCAAGAAGAAAAAAGAATGTCTGTTGATAAAGGCGAAAACAATTACAGTGTCAATTCACGGCTCGGCTGTCCACAAGTCGGATTGACAGGAGTGGGAAGCCGTGAACTTGTCTTTTGAAGCCAACCAACAGTGACTACACAGAGGAGGTATAGGACCACGAATCCACGCCTATCGCTGCCGCCTAGAAAACCGGAGCAGCCACAGGATAATCCTGCAGCGTGGAATCTCATCCCGATAGACCTACCTACAAGGGAGCTTACGAGGCCGCCGAGACATCTATTGGTAAAAGGAGACGTGCGAGTTCGACGAAGGACTTCTCCCAGTTGGGACTTCGACATACCACAACTCCTGTCACCATTGGCCGCCTCACCGGGAGACCGCAAGGAGAAGGGGACGCAGACTATTCCACCATCTCGAGTCCACAGGGGAATACAAGCGGAGATCCTCCACAGCGAGAGTGGAACCGACAGCGAGTGGGAGACCCCCACCAGCGAGATCGCTACGCAAACCGACGGAGGGCCAGCGGTATATAAGGCCGAGCAATACCACCGAGCGAGGACTCCATCGCCAGAGCGAGTACGAACCGCCGAGACTGAAACCGCTCCGAGACAGTCGCTGACACCGCCCGGAACACCGCCAGCGTGGAGAGAGATCGGCCGCTGGGGCAAACAGCAGCCGCTACACCGCACTAGAACGCGGCCGTGCCTGCTGTGGAGCGAACGCCCCGCCTTAATTCCACGATCGTATCGGCCCTTTTCAGGGCCACATTATTTTTGCAATCGGCCCTTTTCAGGGCCACCATCAATTAACACAAACACAAATACTTGACTTGTATATAGCCTTGTACATAGACCGAATAAATAAGACTAAGTGTACAGCATAACCCAACGTCTAGTCAGTTACGGACCTTGACATAGCGACTCCATCCTTCCTGCGAAGCGACAACTCGGCAAGTGCGCCGAATCTATTTGGCCAGCGTGGCCATAAATCGGCTGTCCACAAGTCGGATTGACAGGAGTGGGAAGCCGTGAACTTGTCTTTTGAAGCCAACCAACAGTGACTACACAGAGGAGGTATAGGACCACGAATCCACGCCTATCGCTGCCGCCTAGAAAACCGGAGCAGCCACAGGATAATCCTGCAGCGTGGAATCTCATCCCGATAGACCTACCTACAGGGGAGCTTACGAGGCCGCCGAGACATCTATTGGTAAAAGGAGACGTGCGAGTTCGACGAAGGACTTCTCCCAGTTGGGACTTCGACATACCACAACTCCTGTCACCATTGGCCGCCTCACCGGGAGACCGCAAGGAGAAGGGGACGCAGACTATTCCACCATCTCGAGTCCACAGGGGAATACAAGCGGAGATCCTCCACAGCGAGAGTGGAACCGACAGCGAGTGGGAGACCCCCACCAGCGAGATCGCTACGCAAACCGACGGAGGGCCAGCGGTATATAAGGCCGAGCAATACCACCGAGCGAGGACTCCATCGCCAGAGCGAGTACGAACCGCCGAGACTGAAACCGCTCCGAGACAGTCGCTGACACCGCCCGGAACACCGCCAGCGTGGAGAGAGATCGGCCGCTGGGGCAAACAGCAGCCGCTACACCGCACTAGAACGCGGCCGTGCCTGCTGTGGAGCGAACGCCCGCCTTAATTCCACGATCGTATCGGCCCTTTTCAGGGCCACATTATTTTTGCAATCGGCCCTTTTCAGGGCCACCATCAATTAACACAAACACAAATACTTGACTTGTATATAGCCTTGTACATAGACCGAATAAATAAGACTAAGTGTACAGCATAACCCAACGTCTAGTCAGTTACGGACCTTGACATAGCGACTCCATCCTTCCTGCGAAGCGAACACTCGGCAAGTGCGCCGAATCTATTTGGCCAGCGTGGCCATAAATCGGCTGTCCACAAGTCGGATTGACAGGAGTGGGAAGCCGTGAACTTGTCTTTTGAAGCCAACCAACAGTGACTACACAGAGGAGGTATAGGACCACGAATCCACGCCTATCGCTGCCGCCTAGAAAACCGGAGCAGCCACAGGATAATCCTGCAGCGTGGAATCTCATCCCGATAGACCTACCTACAGGGGAGCTTACGAGGCCGCCGAGACATCTATTGGTAAAAGGAGACGTGCGAGTTCGACGAAGGACTTCTCCCAGTTGGGACTTCGACATACCACAACTCCTGTCACCATTGGCCGCCTCACCGGGAGACTACAAGGAGAAGGGGACGCAGACTATTCCACCATTTATGGCCACGCTGGCCAAATAGATTCGGCGCACTTGCCGAGTGTTCGCTTCGCAGGAAGGATGGAGTCGCTATGTCAAGGTCCGTAACTGACTAGACGTTGGGTTATGCTGTACACTTAGTCTTATTTATTCGGTCTATGTACAAGGCTATATACAAGTCAAGTATTTGTGTTTGTGTTAATTGATGGTGGCCCTGAGAAGGGCCGATTGCAAAAATAATGTGGACAGCCGGAATTACAGTGTCAGGCGATGGATCCTGGCGCAAAAGAGGTTTTTCGTCACTCTATGGAGTTGTTTCGCTAATAGGCTGGTACACTGGGAAAGTTGTCGATGTAATAGTGAAAAGTAAATTTTGTAAGGCGTGCTCATGGTGGAAAAATAAAGAAGACACTGCCGAGTTCGAGAATTGGAGAGAGAATCATGAAGCAGCATGCGAGGCAAATCACGAGGGATCGGCTGGGTAGATGGAGCAACAGAAATGTTTTCGCGAGCCAACGAAAAAAATGAAGTTACTTATATCAATTACATCGGAGATGGGGATTGCAAGACTTTTAAAGCGATTGTCGAGAAAAATCCAAACGTACATAAAAAAGAGTGCATCGATCACGTGCAAAAAAGAATGGGCAGTCGGCTCCGAAATCTAGCGAAGAAAAATAAATTGGATGGCAAAGGAAAGTTAACTGGTAAACTTATCGATGAACTCACGATTTATTACGGATTGGCCATTCGTAGACACTGTCACTCTGTCGAAGAAATGAGAAAAGCTATCTGGGCCACGTTATATCATAAAATTTCTAATAATGATAAACCTCAACATCATTTATGCCCGGAGGGCCCGAAATCATGGTGTGCTTGGCAACTGCGCAAGGCTATCGGAGGAGATGAAGATAATTACGAGCACGGCCCAGCAATGTCAAAAGACATTTTTGAAGCCATTAAGAAGACATACGAGGAGTTCAGCAGTGACGACTTGCTGACACGTTGCTTGGGCGGGTACACTCAGAACTCGAACGAGAGTTTTAATGCTATGGTGTGGTCAATGGCTCCGAAAACTGTTTCTGGGGGCAAGAGTGAACTTGACATTGCCGTGAATCTTGCAGTAATTTACTTCAATGACGAATACAAAGGCATAATGCAAGTTATGAGTCAACTGGGAATAACTATTGGCTTTCAATGCTACAATTTTTGTAGCGACGCTGACGACAAACGTATTGCGAAATCGGAGCGATCCCTCACCGAAGAGGCAAAAATAGCCCGTAATGAAGCTACATCTTCCAGAAAAGAAAAGCAGGAGAATGTTGAACTAGAAGGACAATTGTATGGTCCAGGCATCGCCGATTAAAGGTAAACACTAAATTTCCATGATTTCATAGTACTTGAAACTTTAAACGCGTTTTTCTCGAAACTATGTTTTTTGACACGGGCGTATTCATAGCGCTTTCAGTTTTGAACCGATTGACTTGAAATTTTAGCTGTAGCTTCCTAATTACATTTTCTAGAAAAGTACGTAGGATTTTCTCGATAAGTTAAAATTTTACGATTTTATGATCGAAAATCGACCGATTTTTTCGATAAAAAATACACTTTTTCTTCCATATTGGCGCTATTTTTTTAAAAATCAATATTTTTGGAAAATCCTACGTACTTTTCTAGTTTTTTATATCTAATTTCTAAATCTTTTTTATTTTTTGTCCTAGGTTGAAAATTGTGACCTGTACGAGTACGCCCGTGGAGGACTATGAAAAAAAGAAGTTTTCTTTCATCAGCCACTGCGCCGCCATTTTATTTCGAAATAATTAAAAGAAAATTCTTTCTTTTACCTCAAGACTTGTATTAAGATGCATAAACAACCGAATTTAAAAATATCGCTTTGTCTTTCTTAAATAAATTGTAAAAAATGACCCTTGATTTTGCCTTCACAAAGATATATTCCCCCTTAATTGAGAATTAATCGTACAATTTCCGCATCCCCAGCCCAAGCTGCCAAATGAAGCGGTGAGGAACCTTTAGCATCGTCAACATTGGTGGAAGCCTCATATTGGAGCAGCAATCTGACCACGTCTCTGTAAACAAATGTTTCAGGAACCGTTAGAGAAGATACGGTTATTTTTTAAAAATTCGATGAAAGGAAGAACATAAAAATTTTAACAATCTGAAAAAGTACTAAAGCACTTTTAAAAAATATTTAAAGACATATTGTTACCTATGTCTATTCGGAACTGCATGGTGAAGAGCTGAATATCCACCGGGATCTTGCACATTAGCACCTGGTCCTTGACGTAAACTGCAAATAAAATTAATGATCAATCGTACGACAGAAAATGAATAAGTTAAAATTTCTACAATACAATATGGTAAATATATAATAAAATATATACCTACTATAAAAAAATAAATACAATGATATGTCTTTTGTGACGGGGCAGCTCCGCTGCACGTTGCAGCGTCTCCACCGCCGCCACGGGGCGCGGAATTGTGCTCGGGGGCGAGCCGGAAGAGCGACGCGGAATCTCCAGGGGGCCTCTTGTTCAGATAATTGCGTATTAACTCCATTTTTTTGTTCTCTTTATTTTTATTTTGTAATCGCGGCACCTTGCCGGGGTCCCTCGACGAGAACACCATCGGCGGCGACATCGCGAGCATCGTGAGTGAAGGAGCGAGACAAGGGGCTAAGGACGCTCCGAAACTAGGAAGATACGGCGCTCAGGGATCGTCGCGGGCCACGCTGAGGGGAGCGCGAGGGAGTCGTCAACAGCGTGATCCTGGAACGCGAGAAAGGAGCGACCCGAAGGCACTCCGTACGCGGGGGGCGGAACGACCCAACACCACTACTACGTCATCTTACGGCGACGACAACGATACGGCCACGACACCGGCTCGAAAGTCACGGGGAGGGACGTCCCCGCGGCGGAGATGCCGATCAGCTGACCGGAGCACCTGACCCCGAGCGGTCAGTGAAGTTTCCGAGAAATCCTCGCGGGGCCGCAAGGTGACCGGCCAAGAATTTTCCGATACGGCGTTGCGCGAAGTACCGCGACGTAATTTCAAGTCCGCCTCCCCATTGGCCCGCGTTATTGCGCCGAAAGACGTACGCACCCCCAAGGTGGGGCGCGACGTCGATCCGCCATCGAACGGTCGCGGAAACGATCTCTTTCGGCTCGCCCAAGACGTGCGTGCTCCCGCGTATTCTTGGTTGCGAGTGGCGTAGGGTGAAGCGGAGAGACCAGCCCGATGCCAAGCGTCCCGTGGAAGATCCAAGGTCGAAGGAGCCGAGGCGAGTGCCGGTGAGGTTGCCCGAAGTATTAGTAATTGTACAGCCACGGGAAAGCCGTCGGGTCGCGTTCGCGTTTCGTTGCCGACTCGCGTTAGTGCCGTTTTGGTGAATTTTGGTGTTCGCTCGCCGTGCACGGCGCAGCAAATAATTAGTGATTTCGCGGTAGCGATCGACATCGAGCGTGGAGGGCCCCCTTGGCGATCGCGCGAGCTCTATTAGTGCGTTGTTAGGGTGTCGCGGATTCGTATCGCGTAACGGCCTTCTGGAGATCGGGATCGCGGGCGTGTGGCCGAAGGGCCAGATATCGCGTTCGCGCCGACGGCATACGGGAGTGGCCGCGTATTAGAGTTCGTGTGTGGCGTACGTCCTCGGGTTCGTATTGAGCGTGGCGTTACCACGTATCTGCTCGCGTACCGTGTGGTCTGGCGTTCTAACGACCGACTTTGAGTTCGCGTTGAGTGTGGCGTAAATACGTATCTGCTCGCGTTCCGTTTAGAGTTCGACCCTTTTTGCGTTCTTGATTGCGTAGTGCCGTCCCGAGTTGCGTCCGCGTTCGCGCTCGCGTCTCCGCCGCCGCGCCCCGGCGTGCGAGTCACGTCGTGCCCGAATCCCGCGCGTTTTTGCGTGTTTGTCGCCGCGTATTATTGTCGTGTTGCTTTAGTTTTAAGTATTAGTTTGCGTTACGATTTGCGATATTATTCGGCGTTATTATTCGTAATAGGATTTCGCGTTTAGTTGTAATTATTTGGCGTTATTGTTTGCGATCGTATTTCGCGATTTTTTTTAGCGTCATTATTTGCGATCTTCCTTCGCGTTATTATTTGCAATATTCTTCAGCGTTACTATTTGTATCGTTTCGCTAGTATCTTGCGTTCCTCGCTGCCGCGTATTTGTTTTGCGCCATTATTCGCGTCCGATATTCTTGTGTATTAGATTCGCGTCCGAATATTATTTCGCGTGGTTGTTTATGTCGGAATATTACTTGGCGCTTATTTGCGCTGCCGTTGGCTCATTCTGTGTTATTTCCGACTATTATTCGCGTTATTGGGCAATTATGTTTCCTGCGTTACATTAAGTCGTGGAATCTCTTCTGATTTGCGTGCTCTATTGCGCCCGTTAATTGCGTCGCGCGTGCGACGAGTTTGCGCCTAAGTGGCGTAAAAACCACTGACGACAGAACAAAATAGAACGGAGTTGAATCTCCGAGTCTGACTGATAACGATTTATTGTGATTCCCGCGTTATTATCTGTTTCGTTAGCGAGTTACGATCTCGCGCAAATAAATTACCGCGCTCCGTTAGCGCGCGCCGAAAATTATACTTGATCGCCGATCCTTTGCTTTACTATCTGTCTGGTCCATAGAGTACGTGTTGAATATAAAGAAGGTGTCGCGCATGTCAATCGGGATCTCATTTCTTAGCGTCGTGATTTGTTTTGTAATGATCCAAAAGTAATTATAATTTAATGGCTGATTACGTTAGATTCTGTCCGTTATTTCCTTAATTTTGCGCTACTCGTTGTCGCGCATTATTCGCGTTTCGAGCTTATTTCACTTTATATTCGCGTCTGTTATTACTTCGCCTTATTATCCAGCTTTTCCCCCTCTTTAATTTCTTGTAAACGAACTTGATTACAGTTCGATAGGCGGGGGCGATTGCCTCTCTCAACTTTGTTACTATTCCACGGATCAATTTAAACATTATTATTAAAGCTACTATTATTGAATAACTGTTTTCACTATTTACATTATCATATACTAGCAATAAACGATCAATTATTTTATTTTATTATACTGTGTGGCGAATTATTTAGCCGTCATCCCGTCGTCCTCTTGCGCTGCCCCGCCTTGCCCTGCCCCTCTACCGTTAGGTCGAGCAGGTCGGCCTTCGCACGAATAATTAAGTTTGAGCTTTCGTGAGTCATTAATTGCGTTTTGGCGAATTTTGTGAGTAGAAGCATTCGAGTGGTCGCGACAAATAAGTAGAGAATCGCTGTATTTAGTGGACGCGATCTGCCGCGTCTGGCGCCCAATAGTTTGTATCGCAAGTCAAAGATTTCGTGCGAGGGACCCATTCGAAAGGCCCGACACCATACTCTCTCCCGTCCCCTTTTGATCCGGCTGGCGCCCGCGCGCAAAAAGCCGTGACAGTCTATTAACAAAATATTTGCCCTGCGTGTCATATACTTCAGACAATACCACATATATTGTCTCAATAAAATTGTTAATAAGGATTTTAATAACTTACCGTTTTCCTTGAAGCTCTGCATGCAAGGAAGCCATTTCGTGTTTTGAGAAGAGATGAACTTCTTTCAACACGTTTAATACATGATCAGGGGTTGACAATATAGGCAAATAAAGGATATATGGTATTGAATACTAGAAGTAATGAAACTTGTCTGCAAAAAGAAATATATTTTAAAAAATTTGTATGTTTTTTATAATTTTACTTCCTGAAAACAGAAAGTTGTTACTTTACCTGCAACAAGAAGAGCACAGAATCAACAGTTTGCGACCAGGCAGCGATTTCTCGGTCAATATAATACCAAAGATGCTTACAATGTCAGATTACAGTCCAATTGGGCCGTAATCTAGTAGACGTTCAATATTATCAAATAAAATGCAGCTGAGCTGCGAATGACATGCATCGTCGAATACCTAAAATTGCACAAATGGTAAGTGATTATTTCAATCAGTAGTTTTACATAAGATATAATTATAGATATTTACTACAAGATAAACTTACACAGTGTCACTTTGTTTGGACTCGATGATCTCTCTATTGTTCATATAGTGTTCATTAATTAATTCTTTAATTGTTCACAGCACTTCGTCCAGCAGCTCGTCATGTAATTCTATTAACGACTCGTGTAAAGGTGATTATTTTAATGTGTGCAACGTCCGATTATCTAAAACAAGTAGAAACTTGCACATTGCTTCCTCATAGTTTTTAAGTGAGCAAGTAGAAACTTGCACATTGTTTTCTCATAGTTTTTAAGTGAGCCAGTAGAAACTTGCACAATGCTTTCTCATAGTTTTTAAGTGAGCCAGTAGAAACTTGCACATTGCTTTCTCATAGTTTTTAAGTGAGCCAGTAGAAACTTGCACATTGCTTTCTCATAATTTTTAAGTGAGCAACTAGAAACTTGCACATTACTTAATCAACATTTTATTTCGCTCATAAAGCTTCCTCTATGAAGAAGCCAAATTTTTTCTTCGATATATAATTATTAGTAAATATTTATTAATTTGG
This sequence comes from Harpagoxenus sublaevis, assembly GCA_030770355.1. Lineage (NCBI taxonomy): Eukaryota > Metazoa > Arthropoda > Insecta > Hymenoptera > Formicidae > Harpagoxenus > Harpagoxenus sublaevis. The sequence continues at coordinate 29,201 of JASTWR010000591.1, read as the reverse complement.
CTTCCTCATAGAGGAAGCTTTATGAGCGAAATAAAATGTTGATTAAGTAATGTGCAAGTTTCTACTTGCTCACTTAAAAATTATGAGAAAGCAATGTGCAAGTTTCTACTGGCTCACTTAAAAACTATGAGAAAGCAATGTGCAAGTTTCTACTGGCTCACTTAAAAACTATGAGAAAGCAATGTGCAAGTTTCTACTGGCTCACTTAAAAACTATGAGAAAACAATGTGCAAGTTTCTACTTGCTCACTTAAAAACTATGAGGAAGCAATGTGCAAGTTTCTACTTGCACACTCAAAAACTATGAGGAAGCAATGTGCAAGTTTCTACTTGCACACTTTAAAGCTATGAGGAAGCAATGTGCAAGTTTCTGCTTGCACACTTAAAATCTATAAGGAAGCAATGTGCAAGTTTCTACTTGCACACTTAAAAGCTATATGGAAACAATGTGCAAGTTTCTACTTGCTCACTTTTTTTATTATCCTAAAAAATTATTTTTTGAAGTTTTAATTATTAAACAATTAAACAAATTCAAAATCTTTAATCGACTAAACTGGCAATATTCAATCATTTTATCAAAATGAACTTTATTGAAAGACTGCGAGCCGACCAGATTTGTCAGATTCACACAGCACGTTTCAGATCAAATCGAGATGATGAAAATTTGACCATGGATTTGGTCCGTTGATGTAGATAGTTTAAATTAATTTTAATTTTTATTGCGAAAAATATTACCCCAGCCAGGATTCGAATCTGGTCGGCTCGCAGTCTTTCAATAAAGTTCATTTCGATAAGATGATTGAATATTGCCAGTTTAGTCGATTAAAGATTCTGAATTTGTTTAATTGTTTAATTACCACTGGCGAATTAAGTAATGTATTATTATTATTATACCCACACCTTTGACTATAATTTCGGTGTTCCATCTTATTATTGTTTAGAAGTCGTCTTAATATATGTTATTGCGATGAATATTACCACATGCCCTGGTAGTCGAATTGGTTACGACGCCCGAACGGAATGCGGGAGGTTCCAGGTTCGAATCCTGGCTGGGGTAATATTTTTCGCAATAAAAATTAAAATTAATTTAAACTATCTACATCAACGGACCAAATCCATGGTCAAATTTTCATCATCTCGATTTGATCTGATACGTGCTGTGTGAATCTGACAAATCTGGTCGGCTCGCAGTCTTTCAATAAAGTTCATTTCGATAAGATGATTGAATATTGCCAGTTTAGTCGATTAAAGATTCTGAATTTGTTTAATTGTTTAATTACCACTGGCGAATTAAGTAATGTATTATTATTTAATTATTAAGACTTGAGATGTTCTAACTGCAATTAAAAAATTAGCCCTTTTGCAAAAAGACTAGCCCTTTTGCAAAAGGCCGCCCTTTTGCGAAACACTGATCGTTTCCCAATAAAACTGAACGCACTTTAGGCTTTTTGGCATACATTGGCTGATGCTAGGCTAGACACTTACGTCAGTTTTATTTTTAAAAAACGATCAATGCTTTTGCAATAGAGCGCCCTTTCGCCTTCTCTCTCTTTCTCTCTCTCTCTCTCTCTCTTTCTTTTCCTCATTTGAAATTTTGGAGAATTTGAACATATATCGAAGCTTTATAAAGCTGGGTCTAATCAACCAAACCATAATGAATTATATATGAAATAGGGGTAGAAAAAACTGAAAATATATTAGAATCAAAAAAATTGCTAATAATTAACACTAAATTGTCAAAAAATATCAATTTATGAAAAGTCTCAATTGTTGAGACTTGGGATTTAGCCCTTAAAAGTTAAAATTTTAAGATTTTAGTAATTTTTTAAATTCTACTATATTCTTCAGTCTTTTCTACCCTTATTTCATATATAATTCTTTAAGATTTGGTTGATTAGTTTGTAATTTAGCCCTATATCTCAATATTTGCATAAGTTAGAGCAACCAGGGACATTTCTAAAATAAAAAGTAGACATTAAAAATTTATAGTAAAATCATAGTTTTATTGCACATTGTAAGTATACATTTAAAAAATATAGTTTTATAAGTATTATTATTTTTTAATTATATTCATCAATATAATTAAAAACCAGACCAGTTTTCTCCACATGAGAGATATCAATTCTCAACTTCTCATGCAGGGGGTGCAGTTTTAAATATAAAATTTGCACACTTTTTAATTATATTGTTAATTTTTCTAATTCTATTATATTCTTTAGTTTATTATATTCTAATTAAGACTTTTCATAAATTAATGTTTTTGGACAATTTAGTGTTAATTGTTGGCAACTTTTCTAATTTGATTATATTTTTTTAATATTTTCTACTTCTATTTCATATATAATTCTTTAAGGTTTGGTTGATTAGTTTTTGAGTTAAAGGCATTTAAAATTTCTGGGAATCCGTACATACATAAAAGCCTTATAAAGCTGAGTCTAATCAACCAAATCTTAAAGAATTATATATAAAATAAGAGTAAAATAAATTGTCAAAAAATATCAATTTATGAAAAGTCTCAATTGTTGAGACTCGGGATGTAGCCCTTAAAGGTTAAAATTTTAAAATTTTAGCAATTTTTTAAATTCTACTATATTCTTCAGTATTTTCTCCTTTTTTTCATATATTTTAAGATTTGGTTGATTAATTTTTAAGTTAAAGACATTTAAAATTTCGGGGAATCCGTCCATACATAAACATGAGTCTAATCAACCAAATTTTAAAGAATTTTATATAAAATAGGGGTAGAAAAGACAGAAGAATATAATAAAAGTAGAAATAGCCAAATATTTCAAAACTTACAAAAGTTAGAGCAATCAAAGGCATTTCTTAAAAAATTCAAAATTTTATAAAGAAAGAAGCCCTTTACCAATTAACGCTAAATTCAATTCCATCTTTCTTTAAATAATACTTTATCGATTAAAAAAAAATTTAGCCTTATATCTCAATATTTGCATAAGTTAGAGCAACCAGGGACATTTCTAAAAAAGTCCAAATTTTTTTTAAAAAGAACCCCTTTACCGATCATCGCCAAATTTAATACCAACCTTCCTTGAATAATACTCTATCGATTAAAAAAAAAAACAACCCGATATCTCAATATTTGCGGAAGTTAAAGCAACCACGGACATTTCTAAAAAAATTCAAAAATTCTTTTAAAAAGAACCCCTTTACCGATCATTGCCAAATTCAATACCAACCTTCCTTGAATGATGCTCTATCGATTAAAAAAAAAACAGCCCGATATCTCAATATTTGCGGAAGTTAGAGCAACCACAGACATCAAATCTGCACATACACACACACACACACACACACACACATACGGACATTTTTTTTAATGCAATTTTTCGACGTTTTAGAACATTCTGAACACATTGGCAGTGGCAACTAAAAAAAAATTTTTTCACGAAAACAAAGCTTCCTCTATGAGGAAGCAAAATATAACGTTAACATTATAAAATATATATTAATTTACTTACGTTTATAAAATACTTATAATTATTTATAATAATTTGCAATAATAAATAATAATATTTATAATAATTTTATATTTGTTAGAATACATTACGAAGATTTTCTGTAATTTCTCTCTTTTACACTTGCATTACATTTACCTTTACCTATTTACTTTCCTTATGTATACAGGGTGTTTGAAACAAAAGTACCCAGCCGGAAAATGGGGGTAGATTGGGTCAAACCGAGACAAAAAGTCCTCTACCATTTTGCAAGATTCGCAATAGTTAACGCGTTATTAATTAAAACGTCTGAGCGAATAAGCGCATTAGAAGCGGTAGGCCGGACGCGGCAGGCACGCGGCGCGCGGCGAGGGCAAGCGATGGGCGGCGCGCGACAAGCAATGAGTGGCGAGCGGTGAGCGGCGTGAGGCGAGCGGCGATCGAAGCGTGACATATTATGACATCGCGCCGAAAAAGTATTGGCCCCTCGTCTTTTCGGTGGCAGGAAAGTGCGAAAAATGATACGCTATCATTTCCACACCACCTTGCGGTAGATAGCTTGGTGCGTTTTTTTTTATAGTGGTTTCCCCGGTAGGCCTATTCCACTCTCATTATTCAATGTAAAAATTATTCGAAGTGCTGTCCTCTCTCTCATATGCACATTTCAGCCTTTTGTACAATATCGCGGGCCGCAACAATAGTTTCACGTACCTCGTTTTCTGTACCATTACGCTGGTGCTTGATTAGACTTTTTATGTGTCCCCATACAAAAAAGTCTAATACATTTAAATCTGGCGACCGTGCCGGACAGGAGATAGGGCCACCACGACCTATCCACCTATCCGGAAAACACGCGTCTAATAATTCGCGTACCCGACGATAATAATGAGCGGGAGCGCCGTCGTGCTGAAAAATTAACTGCGCCCGCACGTGAAGGGGCACATCCGCGAGAAGTATTGGCAACTCGTTATCAATAAAATTGGCATAGATATCGCCAGTTAAACGCCGTGGGAGAAAATACGGACCGATCTAGAAATATTGAATGAAAATGTGTCACTTAAACAGCAAGAAAAAGATTGCTTTCTTTCTACTTTCACTTACCACTTGATTTCCGATCATTCCCGCCCATACATTTATGGTCCAACAATATTGAAACCCGCCTTCACGGACGACGTGCGGGTTTTCATCCGACCAGTATAAAAAATTACGGGAATTGAATACGCCGTTTGGTGTAAACGTCGCTTCGTCGGTCCACAGAATAAAATCAGGGAAAGAGATATTCCGCTGACATCGCGCGAGGAACTCTGCAACGTATTTTTTTTCCAACGGTTATTACACTCTCAAATCACCGCGAATATGAAAAGTTGATAATGACGATACCTTCACAAAAAAGTCTCCGTGGTTCTACATCCATCGCTAAAAGCTGTTGCACCCGCTGGTAGTGGTACGGATGCAATTGATTCTCTCGTAAAGTGCGATACACCTCGTACTGAGAGAGGCCAAGTTCGCGTGCTGCACGACGCACGCTGTACCCGGGGTCTTCGTCAAACGCGTCGAGTATTCTCTCTTCGTCTTGAAGACGACGACGCACCGGTACACCTCTTGTGTTATGCACAAGACACCCTGTCTCACGCAATTTTTGCACAACACGAAAAATAGTACGATGTGTTGGATAATGTGCACACCCGGGAAATCGTTCCGCATAAATGCGAGCCGCGGCACGCGCATTTTCACCCGCTAACCCATAGGCTACTATCATATCGGTATAGTCCTCCGAAGTAAATCACATTGTCGCCGTCTATCACTATGCGAACACGAGATTTATTCGCGACTAAACAGGAAAAGATCGTGTACGCGAATCTAGACAGAAACAATTGACTTTTGGCGTATTTAATACATATAGAAAATAATTATATTTAGCTGCCTAAGATCCAAGCTTGGACCGTATGGCTATTTCCTTCGTATTGATTTATATCTTAACGGTCTTAACATATATTGTTTATTTACGTCGCCTGAGAAAGACGTTCAAATTATTGTTATCCGGTTATTGCGATAAATATTACCACATGCCCCGGTAGTCGAATTGGTAAGACGCCCGACCGGAATGCGGGAGATTCCAGGTTCGAACCCTGGCTGGGGTAATATTTTTCGCAATAAGTTTTTACAGTGATTTTAATATTAAATCGATATCGATTTAATTAAGGAAGGGAGAGGGAATTTCTAATGTTCCAACAATAGCTGTGTTTTAAGTCCGACAAATAATCGGCGCGCAGTTTAATATGTTGGAAAATACGCGTATTAATATATGTGGCGGCTAATTTGGCGGCTCCGTAAGCCACCAGGAAGTAACCTTGTCGTTCTCTTCGTCGGCGGTAATGAGGCGGCTTCGAAAGTCACCAAGAAGTATTCGCGCCGTTCTCTTCATTAATACGCGAGAATGAGGCTATCGGGATTACGTCCTTCCCGTCGGCTTAACGCGAAAACGTGGACATCGAAAAATTCATCCTCCCCGTCGGCACGTGCGAAGCACAGGTTAATATTTACGATACGCGCGAGACAGTTTCAAGTTGACGAAGCGCGGAAGCATTCAAGATATTAATCAGCGCGAATTTCAAAACGAAGATCGAGGGCGAGATTCAAGGGATGAAAGTCGCCTAGCAACCAGGGGTTGTTACTGGATTTTCGCAGTATAAAAGACGGGCAAATCTCCGGAGAAATGAGAAAATTGGCAGCAGTCGACCACGACGGATCTCCTACCGGCCTCAAGACGGAGAGCTCGAGAGAATTGCGACACCCAACCCGGCTCGCCGAGGAGGAGGCCATAGCGCAAGCAACGCTACGCCGAAGAACTCGCCCGCTTCCTCTCCAACGATACGCCAGTCAGAGGAAGGTGATCTTGATTGATCTGCCTGCAGTCTGCGCTCAGCCGCCTTCCCGAACCAAGCGACCAAAGATACGTCCGGCAACCATCCCAGCGGCCAGCGCTAAGTCGCTGATTGGCGCCAAGCGCCCCAAAACTCAGCCTGCTGCAAACGAAGAGCAGAGTGTTAAACTCTCAACTGGAGTGGTGCTCCCGACTCCTGGGGTTGTTCAACAAGAACTCATCGTTGGACGCTTTCTCCCCTGTCTTGATACGAGCCCAAAGATAAATGGCGCAGTATCGCCTCCTACAGGTAAAATATTTTGCAGCGCTCAGACGTTCACTGGCGCGAGACGCCTTTCTTCCAGCGCTCAGCCGCTTATAGGCGCTAGACGTCTTTCGACTAGCGCACAATCGCTCAAAAGCGCCAAACGCCTCTCAACCCTCACGCAGTCACTCTCAGGCGTCAGACGCCAGAATCACTCCTCACCGATTCTTGGCGCCAGTCGCTCCTTTTTTAAAAATCCCCGTTTCTCTTTAGAAAAATCAACAACGAGACCAGCCTGGTTTAATTCAACGCCACTTAGCTCCACCGGATCTTCACCGCCATATAATTGGGTGATTCCGCCCTTGACATCTCCAGAGCAACTTTCGCCCTTCCGCGTAATTTCAGAGAGAACGCAGGCAGGAGTCTCCTGGAAGAGCTTAAAGGACGCAGCGACACAGACTCTAGAAAAGGAGACTAGAAAAGAGAATCAAAGGTCAATCGCTACTCAAACGAAGCCACGTGGCGGAAGGCAGGAGAAAGAAAGAAGAGAAAGAGCAGAGAATTTCCGTAGAGAAAGGAGAGAGAGAAGAAGATATCGATATTAATAAAGTGTTTTAAAGAAATTAATACCTTAATTTTGTTATGAAGTTGAAATAAAATGATTTAACCAAATATTATCCATTTCTTAGCGTTAAGCAATAAGGATAGCGAGCGAAAAACATACTTGAGCGTAAAGCGCATACTATATTATTTTAGCGTTAATCGCTCTCAAACGCGTCTTTATATTTTAAAATACATATAGAAAATAATTATATTTAGCTGCCTAAGATCCAAGCTTGGACCGTATGGCTATTTCCTTCGTATTGATTTATATCTTAACGGTCTTAACATATATTGTTTATTTACGTCGCCTGAGAAAGACGTTCAAATTATTGTTATCCGGTTATTGCGATAAATATTACCACATGCCCCGGTAGTCGAATTGGTAAGACGCCCGACCGGAATGCGGGAGATTCCAGGTTCGAACCCTGGCTGGGGTAATATTTTTCGCAATAAGTTTTTACAGTGATTTTAATATTAAATCGATATCGATTTAATTAAGGAAGGGAGAGGGAATTTCTAATGTTCCAACAATAGCTGTGTTTTAAGTCCGACAAATAATCGGCGCGCAGTTTAATATGTTGGAAAATACGCGTATTAATACATATAGAAAATAATTATATTGAGCTGCCTAAGATCCAAGCTTGGACCGTATGGCTATTTCCTTTGTATTGAATTAATTAATATTTCAAGAGATGTTATGTTAAACTTGACTTGTAAAAATTTATCTGTTAAAATTTAACTGTTAATCTTACTGAGATATGAGTATTAAGATTTGCTTATTTAGTTTATTTTATAATTATATAAGTCATTATATAAGTAAATTCTGTTTATATGTTACAATATGTATATCTTTTACACAGACTGTTTGTGACCAAGTTTCATCAAAATTTGCAAGTTCTACTGTTTAATTAGAAAGCTCAAGTTGTTTACCGTGTTTGAAGAAAACGGAGAAAGATAGCACCATAACAATGTTTACCAAAACCTGCTTGGAGCTAATAAAGCATGAAAATTTTCAATTGAAGAACAAGAATGGTCGGTATTTTTAAACATTTTATAAATAGTGAATGTATATAATTAATGTACCTATATTAAAAAAAGATATATTAAAGATTTCAAATGTAATCTTTTTCAGTGCAAGAGAGCTGTATAAGGAAAGAAGATCTAATAATAGCGAAGGTATTTTAAAATTAGATAAGGAGAGGTGTGTACGCGATGCCCAGCACGTTTTGTGGATGGCAAACGTCGATAAATGCTCGAAAAATATGTATCACAAATTAACATTATATTAACATTAACATTATATTATAATTAATAAATGAGATATTTAGATTAATAAATGAGATTAATTAATAAACACACTTTTCTTCGCGCGTTGAAAAGGCTGATTTAATCGCAAATTCCAATATCCCCTAATAAATCATTATTGCGCGTAATAATGATTAATTACGGGATATTGTCGCGGACCACCCCTGACGCGGCCCCGCTGAGCATACCAGCGTTGCCGGCTTCGACCGCGTCCTCCTCCTCGTCGATATCCTGTAACAAGAAAATACGAAAAAAGCATTAGTATAAAAATACTCTAAATAGTAAATACAAAATTTAAATATTGTATATTAAGGTAAACATGTCAATAACTAGACATTTAATTTACTTTGTCCTAATATACATAAAAACATTCGTATTTTTTATAAAAAAATTACGTACTAATAGTGTTTAAGGGGATCCTAAAGCGAAGGCCAAACTCCGACGATGTCGCTGTTTTACCGTGAAAATTACCGACAAATTGACAAATTTTCGCACAGCTCCAGGTTTTTTTTTGACTGCATGGAATAATAAATCCTTCTCCAGAATTAAAGTATAAACGCAAACGGATAGGGCTCTGATCGATTTTACGCAGAGAAAGAAAGAAAGTATAATGACATTTATATTTACGTTTAGGATAGATACACCGCCAAGGTTAGAGTTGACAAGTCGTGAAAACATCAGCTTTATACACAAATTTGGTAGCTTTCATGCACAATGCAACATCAGAGCCGCGTCCGTTGGAGTGTCTACTTTAATTCTGCAAAAGGAATTATAATTCCATACAGCCAATAAAAAGCTGGAGCTGTGCGAAAATTTTCGGTCTGTATACGCCCGAGATTTCCATGACTAGAGTAAGAAATACGTCAAATTTAGTTCCGACATATCACGGTTAGAGGGTACTGCAGAGAATCAAGGTAGGTAAATATAAATGTTATTTTATAATTTCTTTCTTTCTCGGCATAAAGTCGAACAGTGCCGTATCCGTTTGCGTTTATACTTTAATTCTGGAGAAGGATTTATCATTCCATGCAGTCAATAAAAAGCTGGAGCTGTGCGAAAATTTCGGAACCGACCTTGCGTTCAGCAGAACAAGCCGCTCAGTAGCAATCGAACGTGATTGGCTCTCACTTTTAGAACCAACAAATCAACGTAGTGTTGATAAAATGAACTCAACAGTTGTGTCGTCTGAACGCAGCCATTTCGTCTCACTTGTCTCATTTGCCGTTCTAACCGATGGGCAAAGCAACACGCCGCGTACGGACTTATGCGTTTTTACGTTTTTGCCTGATCGGTGAAAGCAAGGTGGGAGCAGACTTAGGCGCTCTATTAACGTATCGACCTCTGGTTTGCGCCAAAATTTTTCTTATTTTATGCCGTTTCAAACGGTAAACTACAATATGGGGAGTTCCATTTCAAATTTTTGAGTTAGAGCACCCTGGGACACTAAAAAATTTTAAGTAAAACTCCCATATTGCAGTATACCGTTTGAAAGGGCATAAAATAAGAAAAATTTTGGCGCAAACCAGAGGTCGATACGTTAATCCGTTCGGGAGTTATTTAAGGTCAAAGTTGGAAAAAGTCAATTTTTGACCTTAAATAACTCCCGAACGGGTCGACGTATCGACCTTTGGTTTGCGCCAAAATTTTTCTTATTTTATGCCTTTTCAAACGATTTACTACAATATAGGGGGTTTCATTTAAGAATTTAAAGGTGACGTTCACGTGAGCTTCAAACGACCATCCAAAGTCAAATCATTGCCACCATCTTATGTCCCCCTTTAAACCATACAACTTTTGTCTGAAACATTTTTCCGTATCTTCCATATTTTTCGAGATATTAGCGTTTATAGATTGAAATGACTCACCCTGTATATATATTATATATATATATATATATATATATATTATATATATATATTATATATATATATATTATATATATATATTATATATATATATGGGGCATTCCACGCCAATTCGCAAGGGGTCAAACCTCGACTTTTTTATTTCTGATGGCGGCTTGTTTTTTTAGCAGGTTTTTACGAGTACTATACCCATGTAAGAGCGTTTTTATAATAAATGTAGCGTTTCCGAAATAGAGCCTGCGCAATATGTGTAATCCATCGGCTCCAAAGATTTTCAATGACTTTTTTCGCCTATTAGACAACGTCTAAGAAGAAAATTCATTGAACATAAAATACGCTATTTTGATCATATTTTTAAAAAAAAATTACTCCAGATTTTTATAATAATATTTTTAAACAAATAAAGTAAAAACACATCAAAAATTTTAAATATCTCGAAAACCCCATTTTCTATTTTCTTTAAATTTATAGGGAATATTCTGGGGAATATTAGAAAAATTTTAAGACCGGTCCGAAGTTGCGCAGAAAATTTGGGAATTTTTTATGAATTTTTTGGTGCGGTATTCGACTCACAAAAGTGCAGTTAAAATCGCGTTTCTGAATCGATTTAGCTAAACTTTTTTTAATTGATTGACATTACTTATTAACAAATAAAATGAGTGAACTGTGCCTTCTGCACACGCCTGTAAAATTTTTTTACTGAATTATGATGAAGATCCCGGAACAAAATTGCGATGAACAGTGTGAGAAAGGCGAAAATAATAAATTTGTGAGGAAATTTAATTCAATAAGTACATTTATTTAAGAACAGATTATTTATTATTTTAATTAAAGTAATTTAAATCGACCGTGACTGGCAATATATAACGTCTTTCCGATATAAACATTGAAAAACTGTGAGCCAACTTGGTTTGTCGGATTCACACAGCATTTTTTTGGATCAATCGTCGAGACATTATTAATTTCGACCATGGGTTTTGGTCAGTTGATGTAATTTCTAAATTAAATAGTTTAAATTTTTGTTGCGAAAAAATATTACCAGGGTTTGAACCTGGAACCTTCCGTATACCGTGCGGGTGTCGTGCCAATTCGACCACTGGGGCTGTGGTAATATTTATCGCAATACCAACTATAAGATGGAGCACCGATTCTTCGGTCGACGGTGTATAATAAACAGAATAATAAATTTCTTTCGCCAGTATAGGATAACAATTAAAGTAATTTAAATCGACCGTGACTGGCAATATATAACGTCTTTCACCGTCGACCGGTTGTTAATAAGTAATGTCAATGAATTAAAAAAAGTTTAGCTAAATCGATTCAGAATTGTTTGAAACGCGATTTTAACTGCACTTTTGTGAGTCGAATACTGCACAAAAAAATTCATTAAAAATTCCCAAAATTTCTGCGCAACTTCGGACCGGTCTTAAAATTTTTCTAATATTCCCCAGAATATTCCCTATAAATTTAAAGAAAATAGAAAATGGGATTTTCGAGATATTTAAAATTTTTTATGTGTTTTTACTTTATTTGTTTAAAAATATTATTATAAAAATCTGAAGTAATTTTTTTTAAAAAATATGATCAAAATAGCGTATTTTATGTTCAATGAATTTTCTTCTTAGACGTTGTCTAATAGGCGAAAAAAATCATTGAAAATCTTTGGAGCCGATGGATTACACATTTTGCGCAGGCACTATTTCAGAAACGCTACATTTATTATAAAAACGCTCTTACATGGGTATAGTACTCGTAAAAACCTGCTAAAAAAACAAGCCGCCATCAGAAATAAAAAGGTCGAGGTTTGACCCCTCGCGAATTGGCGTGGAATGCCCCATATATAGATTATATATACAGGGTTCACCAAAAGTACGGAAACCCCTAAATATTTCGAAAACTATGCATTTTAGAAAAAAATGTTTCAGCCAAAAGTTGTAGGGTTTCAAGTAACGCATTAAATAGTAATATTAGTGTGACTGCAAATATCTTTGTTAATGCCAGGTAAAAATAACTTTAAAATTTTTAAATAGAAACCCCAATTTTTAATTGCATATTTTTATAGCTTACCTCAAGAGCTTTTCAAAACACTATAATAAAGTATTTTTTTATTAACTATTTTTCAAGTTATGGAGCTTGAAAGCTACGATACTGCCGGCATCAGCGTTACCCAAGATGTACCGCGTGGAGGTTGCACGGTCAAATTTACACTAGCAGAGTTGTAAATAACAATACTTTTGTGGTTGAAGTTCTTAATTACTAATTATTTTACATAATTTTAATTTAGAGTTTAAGTACAAATGTTTTTTGGAATTGTAATTAAAGTCGTTCAATTACAAATAGGTACATTTTGAAATTGTAATTAAACTTGAATTTTATTACAATTAAAAAAGTAAAAAGAATAATTATTATTTACATTTTCCTAAATTACAAATTTTACAATCTTAATTTACATTTTTTTTGTGTGTTTGAGTGTTTTAAAATAAATTCTGAAAGTGGTTTTCATTGACTTGTTGACAGTATGCCAATCTTTGATAGAACGCAGAAATAGCTCTACGATTTGATTCAGCAGGTATCAAGGCTGCTTCATCCCTTATTCGCTGCCTCAATTCTTGGATATTTTGAGGTTTTGTTTCGTAAACCTTACTCTTCAGATAGCCCCAAAAGTAATAATCAAGAGGAGTTAGATCTGGTGACCTAGGTGGCCAACCTTTCCCACCCTCATTTCGGTTCCTTCTTTCTATCCACCTTTGCGGGAAAACTTCATTTAAAATTCGACGTGGCCCTGCACCAAAATGAGGCGGAGCTCCATCATGCTGAAACCATATTTGCTCAAAGTTATTTGGAAAAATATTTCGTATGGCTGGAATTATTTCATCTACAAGTAATCTCTCGTACCTATGAGCATTGAGGTTGTCCTCCAAAAAAAATGGCCCTATTACATATGCGTCTATCATGCCGCACTATACATTTATTTTTTGTGGGTATTGTGTATGACTTTCCCGCACCCAATTCGGATTTTCATCTGACCAGAGACGAAAATTTTGATTATTAACCTCTCCCGTCAATGTAAAGGTTGCCTCGTCTGTGAAAACAATTTGATAAGGAAAGTTGGACGAGGCATCTATTAGGTCCATCATTCTTGCACAGAACCGTATACGACGCTCATCATCTCCGTCTTGCAATTCTCTCACGCTCCAATAATTCATTAGCCATTTTTAGCCAAACGTTTAATTTTTAATTTATTAATTTGCGAATTAAAAAGACAAAAGTCCTCGGCAGAAGCAGAGAGCGCTCTAGGGCGCTATCACCCTACCTACGTGATTATTCGCGAGAAAAGAACACTGATCATCTTGGCGCTTGCGTTTTATACCCTCTCGGAGTGTCGATCCAGTGGGAGAGGGTCAGCGCGAGGGTGGGGGAGGGAGAGGGCGATTAGGCCATTGGAGGATCCCATTGGACTCTTCCTAAGAGGGTCCAATGGGGGTCTCTAATGACCCAATCGCCCTTTCCCTCTCCCTCCCCTCTCGCTGACCCTCTCCCACTCCCTCTTTCCCCATAGGATAGGAAGACCCAAGAAGGAACCAAAATGAGGGGAGAGGATTGGCCATAACATTTTTAATTCTAATAAAATTCGAGTTTAATTACAATTTCAAAATGTACCTATTTGTAATTGAACGACTTTAATTATGTTCGGCGTATCGCCTTGTATATATATACTTGATTAATTTGTCTTGTTTAATTTGATTAATTGTTCTTGTTTATTTTGTATTAATTGAATTTGATTATTATTAATAGTTATTTTTAATATTCGCGGGACGTCGGTGGATCGCGATCGGGACAATTTTGAACCATGCGACTCACCAATTGGTGCTGCCATCGTGGATCCACCGACGGCAGCTATTGCCCCCAAAAAGAGGAGCAAGTACTCGCTCGCGGCACGTTTCAGGACCGCGAGCACTCACTCACCACCAGACACTCTTATCGTACCGCACGAAGTTTCGGACGTCCGATCGCGATCTCCCCCCCACTCTTGGGGACCGATCTTTCGCCTGTCTCGCCTGCTTGCACCTTTGCCTGCTTTGTGCCTGTGTTACGCCTTGCACTTGTGCCTGCTTGCTGCCTGCAACTCTACTGCATCCGCCTGCATGCTGAACCGGCCGAGCCTGGCCACGTGGGGAATACAACGAGGACGGGACGAGGATCGGAGTCAACAGGGAGACGACGGGCGCCCAAACGGTGAGTCGCTTTTTGCTTTCGTTAGTTTCGTTGCATGCGCATTTCGTTTCGCATTTGTTCGCCCACTTCGTTAATTTAGTCGTGAGGGGGATTATAATCACCCCCCCCCCTCTGGTCCTTCGAGTATAGAAAATCTCGCCTCCGGGGACGGTCTTACACCCCCCCCCCCCGTTCATTGGTCCTTCGAGCCGGATATTCGCGTTAGAAATACCGCCGACCTCTCGCTTATTTCGCTTCGTTAAATCGCTAAATTCGTCTTGCTTATAATCGCGAATTGCAATAACGCGTGGCGTGTTAATAATCTCTCGTTCACGCGCGATATCTCTTGTTCGCAACTCTTTAGTTTCGCTTCGCGGCGAGAATACCCGCGTGAATTTCTCGCTCGTCGTAACACGTGCCATTGTCGTTATCTGCATTAGTCGCGAATTATTACAATTAATAATAATAATTATCATAGTTAGTCGAATAGTAATTATTAAAATATAATACCCGAAATATTCAAATCTAGAATATTCTCGGGCAAGCCATACGTTTCGCCTGTTTGTCGGCGGCCTTGACGCTCGGTCGCGAGCCGGGCCGCGCGTACACAGTTTTTTCTACATAGACTCGCGCTCAACAGTTGCGAGATCCATTGTCCTCGCTGTTGCGGAGTCTATTTTGGTGCGACTCGAAAACATATTATTCCGAACGTCGGAATTCGTATAACATATCTGCCATCGATCGAAAACTACTTGTCGACACTGGTTCCGAATATTAAGCATTTAGCGCTCTTACAGAAGTTCGAATATAATTGTTGTCGTACTAAGCGCTTATGTCGTATAGTTGCTCGAGTCGTATGGCTCATGTTGTATAATTGCTCGAGTCGTATATCTTGTCGTATAGTTGCTCGCGTCGTATGGCTCATGTCGTATAATTGCTCGAGTCGTATATCTTGTCGTATAGTCGCTCGCGTCGTATATCTTGTCGTATAGTTGCTCGCGTCGTATGGCTCATGTCGTATAATTGCTCGAGTCGTATATCTTGTCGTATAGTCGCTCGCGTCGTATATCTTGTCGTATAGTTGCTCGCGTCGTATGGCTCATGTCGTATAGTTACTCGAGTCGTATATCTTATGTCGTAAGTAATCGCTGGTGAAGTAGAGTGTGTTCGCGTCGTATGCCGTAGTCGTGGTGTCACATACCACGTGTGGTAGCACCGCGCGCTACACATCCTGTGTCGTATACCGCGTGTCGTAGCGCCGTCCGCGACACATCGTCGTGTCGTATATCTCGTGGCGCGTGTCGTGAGATAGCACGCAGCACAGTCTCGCGTAGTATACCGCGAGTCGTAACAGGTTTATTGACGCATTCATACTGCTATTATATTTTAGATTACATTATTGAAGATATATTCTCGCGACCATTTTCCTGTAATTAATCTTTCGTTTGGATAGCTATTGTGCTTGAGTCTCGAGTGCTCGCGTGACCTTGCGTTGTGTCTTATTTTATTTGACGGATCTAATAGTCGTACTCCGGTCATCATGAGCAGGGCCCACAAAGCTAAACGCGAGTTATGCATACAGCGGATGATTGAGATCCACGAGCTGTGGATGCTCGCCGCGGACAATGCCGCTCAAAGACCGAATTTTCTCATTCGATATCCCACCGTGGCTAAGTTGATCGAAGATTTTGAGGCAGCTCATCTCAAGGTAATTCAAAGCGCCGCGGACGAGGAGTTCTCCGCGGAGGACGCTATCCGTAAAGACTTCGACAAAATGCGCTTCGCGGTAGTCGGGCGTTATGAAAAGTTCGTGGGCGCCGATCGAGCGACCGCCTCGTCCTCTCCGGCCCCGGTTCGAACGTCGTCTATCCGACTGCCCAAAATCTCACTTCCGCATTTTTCTGGTGATGTCGCCCTTTGGCCGTCCTTCTTCGCCCTGTACAACTCTGCGATTCACGACAACTCACAACTTTCGGACATGGAGAAATATCAGTACTTACTGTCTTCATTATCGGGAGAAGCGCTCAACGCAGTTAAGAACTTACAGTTTTCGGCCGAACATTACGAGATAGCTTATCAACTCCTTGTCGAGAGATATCAAAATAAAAGAAAACTTGCCACCCATTATTGGTACTCCTTGGTGAGAGCTAAGCCTCTGAAAACGGATTCAGCGACGGGTCTGCGTCAATTGTTAGATACGTTCAACGAGAACGTTAGAGCCTTGCAACTAATGCAATTCCCTACTGAGCATTGGGACTTCATCCTGCTCAATACATTATTAGAAAAACTCACGCCATCGCTTAGAGAGAAATTCGAAGCAGAGCAACGTGATACGGAAATCCCAAGATATCCGCAGCTAGTAAACTTTGTTTCGGGATATTGCAAGGTCTTCGCGTCTGTCGACGTGGCCGTTCCGTCAGCAAAATCGCAGAGTCGCGACTTGAAATCAAAGGCAGGATCTTCGTTTATGACTAACACAAACGCTTGTCCGGTGTGCAAAGAACAACATCCCGTATTTAAGTGTCCTCGATTCTTAAACTTATCTCCCAGGGAGAGACATTCGACGGCAAAAACCGCGAACTTGTGTCTGAACTGCCTCCGCGCGGGTCATGGCGTTAGCAACTGCCCGACGACATGGGAGTGCCGGTCGTGTAAGGCAAAACATCATACGCTTTTGCATTTCGAGCGAAACTCGGGTTCGACGGGTGCCCTTACGGCTATCGGAGCCCCTCCCGAATCGGAAGTGGAAAAGAGTTCGTCGCCGCAAAGTAATGAGCCACTCGTCACCATGACTAGCGTGGTAAAATCGAGTTCGATCGTGTTGCTGTCAACGGTGCAGGCTGATGCTCTCGACATCCACGGAAACCCCTTCCCTGTTCGCATTCTATTAGATAGCGCCAGTCAACTGAACTTTATCTCGGAAAGCTGCATGCAAAAGGGTGGGTTCGGACGAACCAGGAGTCGTACGATAGTTCTAGCGGTAAACGATACTAAAGCAGCTGCCACTCGAGGCAGTACCTCATTCGTGATTCGGACAAAGGGCAATAACAATACTCGCATCCCAATAGAGGCTACGATTCTCTCGCGCATCTCCGCACAATTGCCTAGTAGCCGGGTTGAACAAAGAGCGTGGAGGCACTTGGAGGGATTGAGGCTTGCTGACCCGCAGTATTATAGACCTGGTCCCATCGACATCTTGATTGGCGCAGAGATATTCACATCTTTGCTTCGAGATGGTCGTCGGGTAGGGAAGAAAGGCGAACCAGACGCTTTCAACTCTATATTTGGCTGGGTTCTCGTCGGCTCGGTGTCGATGCGAGCATCTCAACCTTCACATTCCTTTCTAACTCTTGACACTTTAGATGCATCTCTTAGTCGATTTTGGCAATTAGACGAAGTCCCTACGGCTTCACCGTATTCACAGGAAGATAAACGTTGCGAGGAACTATTTGCGCAGACCACGCGTTGGGATGTGTCCGGTCGCTTTGTAGTATCATATCCCTTCGCGAAGGATAACCCTTGTTTTGTTGGCACGCGACAAATAGCCTTAAATAGATTTCGCGCACTTGAACGTCGCTTCAAATTAGATGCGGAGTTTAAAATAAGTTACAGTAAATTCATGCAGGATTATTTAGATAGTGGTCATATGAAATTGATCAAGCAGCCGTTCCCAGTGGACGGATCTGTGTTCTACCTGCCCCATCATGGGGTATTCAAGTCAGATAGCACAACCACTAAATTGCGTGTCGTGTTTGACGCATCGGCTAAAGATCTGAACGGCGTCTCGTTAAATCAAATGTTGCGATCCGGTCCTAAGTTACAGCCAGATATAGTTGTGGTATTGTTGAGATTTCGGATCGGGCCCGTGGCGCTCACCGCGGACGTCAAGCAGATGTTCCTTCAGATCTTGGTTGAGCTCTGTCAGTGTGACTACCAACGAATAGTGTGGCGTTTCTCAGAGGACGACCCAATCTCGGACTACCTATTGCTGACCGTTACCTTTGGACTGACGTGTTCTCCGTACCTAGCAATTGCCTGCTTGTTGAGGTTAGCGGCTGAAGGCAAAATGAGTTACCCGTTGGCCGCGGCCGTCTTGGAGAAGTGTGTCTATGTCGACGACGTAGTAGCAAGCGTCGAGTCAGAGGAAAGAGCCAGTGAAGTTCGGCGGCAGCTACAAGCCTTGCTTAGAACTGCCGGCTTCGAACTCAGGAAGTGGGCCAGTAGCCATCCGTCGGTTTTAGCCGATCTCGATCCGGAACTCTGTAGTCAGTCGTTGTTATCGTTCGAATCACCGGAAGACCAGTTTCTTAAGGTTCTCGGACTCCGCTGGTATTCTCAATCGGACAGTTTTGGCTTTCAGGTCAATCCGTTGGACAGAGACTGCACCAAACGCACTATTCTCTCCGAATTAGCTAGAATCTTTGACCCTTTGGGTTTCTTGACACCGTTTACGTTCGCAGCTAAGCGATTGATACAACAACTCTGGATTCTCAAGTTAGAATGGGACGAGAGACCTCCTTCGGAGATATGTTCTAGGTGGGAAAAATACAAGTCGGAGCTCCCCGCACTAACCTCCGTTCGCATACCTCGTACTATCGCAATGGACCACGTAGTCCGGCGAGAAATCCACGGATTCTGCGACGCGAGCGAGCAAGGCTACGGAGCCGTTGTATACATTAGAACCGTTGCCGAGAACGGTGTCCTGATCCGAATGCTTAGCGCCAAATCAAAGGTGGCCCCGCTTAAGGCCATCACATTGCCGAGACTCGAGCTTTGCGCGGCTATTTTGCTTTCAAATTTATTAGAGTATATAGGAAATATTCTCCGGCCTGAGATCGCGATCGACGCCACGTACGCTTGGTCAGATTCTGAGGTTGCCCTCGCTTGGATACGCTCGGTGCCACACCGTTGGAAGACGTTCGTGCGTAATCGTGTTGCACGCATCCAGTCCAACCCAGATATCTCTTGCTGGAGACATGTCGACACCAAGTCTAACCCGGCTGATTGTTGCTCAAGGGGCTTGTTTCCGCAAGAATTAGTGGATCATCCGATTTGGTGGACTGGCCCTGCGTGGCTAATTGACTTCGAACCCACTCAGGAAACAATATCGGAAGTTGATGACCTTCCTGAGGAGGAAGAAAAATCTCGCGTCTTTGTCTCCACAAATCCTGCTGATGTCGTAAACTCTGCCACTGTTGTTGATTCGCTTCTCGATCGCTTCTCGTCGTTAGATATATTAGTTAGAGTATTTGCTTATTGTTTGCGTTTCGTCAATCGACTTAAATCAGATTCGCTTCATAAAACTTTAGTTGTAGATCAAATTGAATTCCATTCGACTTTACTATATCTCGTTAGATTCGTTCAATCGTGTTGTTTCGCAGAGGATCTCGACAGACTAAAGCACAAGCAGAAGTGCTCGAAACCTCTTCGAAAACTCGCGCCCTTCTTGGATGCGCGCGGAGTTCTCAGGGTGGGCGGTAGACTGACCCATTCCGCAATTCCGTATGAAGCCAAGCACCCGGCACTGTTACCGAACAAACATCGGCTCACGGAACTCATAATCGAGCGTACCCATCGTCTACACTTGCATCCGGGGCGCCGAGCGCTACAATATATCCTATCGCAAAATTTCTGGATTCAGGGAGACCAACAGGCCATTAAACGTTGTCTGTCGCGATGCTATCAATGCTTTCGGGCGAACCCTCGTACTATGCAACCGCCCATGGCGGACCTGCCTCTAGATCGCGTGCGTCGGACTAAGCCCTTTTCAATCGCCGGAGTCGACTATGCCGGGCCATTCTTAATTTATCATCGTCGTTCTCGCGGAGCGACCGCGTTTAAGGCCTACGTTTGTCTGTTTGTTTGCTTTGCCACGAAGGCAGTTCACTTGGAACTCGCATTCTCTCTATCCACCGAATCGTTCCTGTCGGCTCTGAGGCGCTTCATTGCTAGGCGTGGCCGCTGTTCGCGGATGTATAGCGATTGCGGCACGAACTTTGTCGGAGCTCATCGGGAGCTCATCAGTTGCATGCAAGCCGCCTCGGAACGAGAACAGATTCGATGGTCGTTCAACCCTCCCTCTGCGCCACACTTCGGTGGCCTTTGGGAGGCTGGGGTCAAATCAATGAAGACCCATCTAAAACGCGTCGTGGGAGCGCAGATCCTCACAGTGGAGGAATTCGGCACTCTTATAACGCAGATAGAGGCCATCCTGAACTCCCGGCCTCTGTGCCCTACTAGCTCCGATCCTAATGACCTCGAGGTGCTCTCGCCAGGGCATTTCCTCACATTGGAGCCCCTCGTAGCGGTTCCGTATCCGGACCTAGAGCCGGTGCCGAAGGGTAGGCTTGATCGATGGCAACTGGTGCAACACTTGCACCAACAATTTTGGAAGCGTTGGCATGAGGAGTATTTGCACACTCTGCAGCAGCGACCGAAATGGTTGAAGTCATTACCTGATCCGGTGCAAAAGGACACGCTGGTCCTATTGAAAAATGAAAACGCTCCTCCCCTTCAGTGGAAGCGAGGGCGAATAATGGAGCTGCACCCGGGTCGCGACGGCATCTCTCAGGTCGCCACAGTGAGGACAGCGGATGGCCCTCTTACTCGCCCTCTGGTGAAATTGTGTCCCTTGCCGATGGACAATTCACCAGAGGACGACCAATAAAGAGTAGAAAATACATTGTATTTTGGTGGGCGGTATGTTCGGCGTATCGCCTTGTATATATATACTTGATTAATTTGTCTTGTTTAATTTGATTAATTGTTCTTGTTTATTTTGTATTAATTGCATTTGATTATTATTAATAGTTATTGTTAATATTCGCGGGACGTCGGTGGATCGCGATCGGGACAATTTTGAACCATGCGACTCACCAATTGGTGCTGCCATCGTTGATCCACCGACGGCAGCTATTGCCCCCAAAAAGAGGAGCAAGTACTCGCTCGCGGCACGTTTCAGGACCGCGAGCACTCACTCACCACCAGACACTCTTATCGTACCGCACGAAGTTTCGGACGTCCGATCGCGATCTCCCCCCCACTCTTGGGGACCGATCTTTTGCCTGTCTCGCCTGCTTGCACCTTTGCCTGCTTTGTGCCTGTGTTACGCCTTGCACTTGTGCCTGCTTGCTGCCAGCAACTCTACTGCATCCGCCTGCATGCTGAACCGGCCGAGCCTGGCCACGTGGGGAATACAACGAGGACGGGACGAGGATCGGAGTCAACAGGGAGACGACGGGCGCCCAAACGGTGAGTCGCTTTTTGCTTTCGTTAGTTTCGTTGCATGCGCATTTCGTTTCGCATTTGTTCGCCCACTTCGTTAATTTAGTCGTGAGGGGGATTATAATCACCCCCCCTCTGGTCCTTTGAGTATAGAAAATCTCGCCTCCGGGGACGGTCTTACACCCCCCCCCCGTTCAAATTACAATTCCAAAAAACATTTGTACTTAAACTCAATTTAAATTAAAATTATGTAAAATAATTAGTAATTAAGAACTTCAATCACAAAAGTATTGTTATTTACAACTCTGCTAGTGTAAATCCGACCGTGCAACCTCCACGCGGTACATCTTGGGTAACGCTGATGCCGACAGTATCGTAGTTTCAAGCTCTATAACTTGAAAAATAGTTAATAAAAAAATACTTTATTATAGTGTTTTGAAAAGCTCTCGAGGTAAGCTATAAGAATATGCAATTAAAAATAGGGGTTTTCATTTAAAAATTTTAAAGTTATTTTTACCTGGCATTAACAAAGTTATTTGCAGCCACACTAATATGACTATTTAATGCGTTACTTGAAACCCTACAACTTTTATCTGAAACATTTTTTTCTAAAATGCGTAGTTTTCGAAATATTTAGGGTTTTCCATACTTTTGGTGAATCCTGTATATACACATATATATATATATATATATATATATATATATATTGTCACGGCTTTTTGCACGCGGGCGCAAGCCGGATCAAAAGGGGACGGTAGAGAGTCGTCAGGCCTCTCGAATGGGTCCCTCGCACGAAATCTTTGACTCGCGAAATAAACTATTGGGCGCCAGACGCGGCAAATCGCGTCCACTAAATACAACAATTCGCTAATGATTTATCCCGACAGCGCAAATGCTTCGATTCACCAAATTGGTCGAAACGCAGTTAAGGACTCACGAAAGCGTAAACGTAATCATTCGTGCAAAGGCCGACCAGCTCAACCTAACGGTAGAGGGGCATGGCAAGGCAGGTCAGTGCAAGAGGACGGCGGGATAACGGCTAAATAATTCGCCACACGTGGAATATAATAAAATAACTGATCGTTTATTGCTAGTATCAGGTAATGAAAAGGGTGGAAACAGTTGTTTAATAATAGTAACTTTAATGATAATGGTTAAATTGATCCGTGGGATAATAACAAGGTTGAATGAGGCAATTGCCCCCGCCTATCGAACTGTAATCAAGTTTGTTTACAAAAACTAAAGGAAGAAACGGTGAATAATAAAGCGGAGTAATAACAAACGCGAATATAAATTGAAACCAGCTCGAAACGCGAGTAATGCGCGACACGAGTAGCGTAAAATCAGACGGAAAGTATACTGGAATGGATGACCGTATTAATTGACTAAATTATAATGATCTCTGGATCGTTACGGAGCAAAGAAAGAACTAAACAACGAGATCTAAATAACATTCGCGATATCTCTCGCAATCAAAACGTAATTCGGTAAATATTATAAACAATAAAGCCACAAATGTCGACGATCAAGTATAATGTCTGCGCGCGCCCAACGGAGCACGACAACGTAGTCTGGTGAGATTACAACTCGCCCACGAAACAGATAATCACGCTGGGATCGCAATAAATCGCTATCAAGTAGATTCGGAGATTCAACTCCGGTCTACTTTGCTCTGTTATGTCGTCAGTGGTTTTTACGCCGTTCCGGCGTGAGCTTGTCGCACGCGCGACGCAATTACCGGGCGCAATAGAGCACGCAAATCAGGAAAATATCTCGTAACTTAACAATAACGCGAGAAAGATTCCGGAATAACGCGAACCGCAGTCTAAATAACGCAACGAATAAACCAGGGTAACGCCAAATTAATATTCCGACTCAAACAATGTCGATGAATAATATCAGGACGCGAATCTAGTACAAAATACAAAACGCGAGTAATAACGCACAGCTAATACGCGGCAGCGAACAACGCAAACATACTATTGTTAATGTCACAATTAATAATTGTCGTTAGTAAGATCGCCAACCATAATACTAAATAATGTCGCGAATAATAGCACAATAATATTGGGAATAATCCAAAGAACGCGAGATAATATTCGGACGCGACTCTAACACACAAGAATATCAAACGCGAATAATGGCGCAAAACAAATACGCGGCAGCGAGAAACGTAAGATACTGAAGAGACAATATAAACAGTAACGCGGAAGAATATCGCAAATAATAAGGCGAAGAAAGATCGCAAATAATAGCGCGAAAGAAGATCGCGAACAATGATCGCAAATAATAACGTCAAATGATAACAACTAATAACGCGAGGTCCTATTACGAATAATAACGCCGAATAATATCGCAAATCGTAACGCAAACTAATACCGCTAACAATTACGCAAAATAATATCGTAATTAATAACGCGGAATAATATAACGGCTAATAACGCAAAATAATAACACAAATAATAACGTGAAATAATATCGCGACTAATAACGCAAAATAATGACACAAATAATAACGCGAAATAATATCGCGACTAATAACGCAAACTGATATCGCGAAACGATATCGCAAGTAATACGATAAGGTAGTGTCGCAAATACTATCTCCTGAGGATATCGGGAATGATAGATCCCGAATGGCGCAGCTAACAAGACCCAGGAACGCGACACGGAAATAATACGCAGCGAACAACATGCAAAAACACGCGGTATGCGGGCGCGACGAGACTCGCACGCTGGGGCGCGGCGGCGGAGGCGCGAACGCGGGCGCGACTCGGGACGGCACTACGCAATCGAAAACGCAAAAAAGGTCGAACTCTAACGGAAAGCGAGCAGATACGTGTTTACGCCACACTCAACGCGCACTCAAAGTCGGTCGTCAGAACGCCAGACTTCACCCGGTACGCGAGCAGATACGCGGTAACGCCACACTCAGCGCGAACCCGAGGACGTACAAGCACCGGCAGGTATGGTGTCCCGCGGCGCGCGCGCGCGCAGTTTTTATGTATACGGCTGTATGCCTATCAGCCGCGCGCGCGCGCCACGAGACACCATTCCTGCCGTTGCTTGTACACCATACACGAGTCTAATACGCGGCCACTCCCGTATGCCGTCCGCGCGAACGCGATATCTCGCCCTTCGGCCCCGCCGAAGGTCTTCGCACACGCCCGCGATCACGATCTCCAGGGGTCGTTACGCGACGCGAATCCGCGACACCCGATACCCGCACACACAAAGCTCGCGCGATCGCCAAGGGGGCCCTCCGCGCTCGATGCCGATCGCCTTCGCGAAATCACTAATATGCTACGCCGTGCACGGCGAGCTACCACCAAAATTCACTAATTACCCACGCGAACGCGACCCGACGGCTTTCCCGTGGCTGTACGACAAAGAAACTCGGGGCAACCTCACCGGCACTCGATCTGGCTCCTTCGTACGGGTATCCTTCCAGAAACTCGACCTGGCTCCTTACAAACTTATTTCTCGCGGTAGGCTCTCACAGGCACAAGTTGACTCGGCGAGGGGGCGAACCGAAAGAGATCGCTCCTTCAGTCGCTCGATTGCGGATCGACGACGCGCCCCACCCCGGGGGTGCGTAAATCTGTGGCGCGATAGCGCGGGCCAATCGGGATCGATCCCGCAAGTACGTTGCAACACTTCGCGTAACGTAATCTCGCGTGATCCGTCGCGGGGTGCCTCGCGACTCCGCGATACTTAATCGATGGGGCGCTCGATGTAAGCGGGTCGGACGCCCCGGTTCGCCTCACGGTATCTCCGCCGCAGGGACGTCCCTCCCCGTGACCTCCTGGTCGGAGTCGTAGCCGTTTCAGCGATTACGTCGCTTCACGGCGTAACGCTGTCGCAGCGAGGTCGTTCCGCCCTCCCGCATTCAGAGCGCCGGGACCGCTCCCGTTTGCACGCCGGGATCACGCGGTCGAAATCTTCCTCCGCGCTCCCCGGTGCGTGGCCCGCGACCATCCTTCGTCTCCGCACTGCTGAATTCCGGAGCGTCCTTTGTCCCTCGTACTGCTCCTCTTCCATGATACTTGCAAGGTTGCCGCCGATGATGTTCCCGCCGGGGAGACTCCGGCGAGGTGCTGCGATTACAAAAGAAAATAAAAGAAAACAAAAAGAATTAATACGTAATTATCTAACTACGAGGCCCACTGGAGATTTCGCGTCGCTCTTCCGGCTCGCCCCCGAGTACAATTCCGCGCCCCGTGGCGGCGGCGGGGACTCTGCAACGTGCAGCGGAGCTGCCCCGTCACAATATATATATATATATATATATAATATATATATATACAGGGTGTAACAAAAAGGTCGGGACCCTGGATTATCTCGGAAAGTTAACGGTTTAGGAAAAATGTTTTATATAAAAGTTGTAGGGTTTAAAAAGATCTATTTACTGACCCTATCAGTTTGACCATGGGCGGCGTCTCTAAGGTCAGGTCAAGATCACCCTAACTTTTTTTAATGGAACCCCTATTTTTTTATTGCATCTTTTTGTAGCCCTTGTCGAGACGTTTTTAAAACATTATAACAAAGCTCTCTTTTGTTAAGAATTTTCTGAGATATTTCAAATGTTGTTATAATATTTTTCATGTAAAACATGAATTATCCCTTCAAGTATTCACTTTTCGATGATTTTACCGTGATACTTTTGTACGTAGAATAATGAAAGAAAGTAGGGATAGTATACCGGTTCCGACCCATGGGGCAATGAGGGGGGGGTGAGGGGCGGGGGGGTAACCGAGGGCGAGGTGGACGACGGCACAGGCGGCGTCTCATATTACAAAGGAGGGTGGGGGGGGTTGACGGGGCGCGGGGGAGGGGTGCCGCGTTAGAGTCGCGTAGGGTCCGCGCGGGGGAGGGGTGCCGCGTAGGGTCCGCGCGGGGGGAGGGGTGTTGCGTAGGGTCCGCGGGGGAGAGGGGTGTCGCGTAGGGTCCGCGCGGGGGAGGTGTACCGCGTTAGGGGTAGGGCCCGCCGCCGCCGCCGCCGCCGCCGCCGCCGCCGCCGCCGCCGCCGCCGCCGCCGCCGCCGCGCCGCCGCCCGCCCGCGCCGCCCGCGCCGCCCGCGCCGCCCGCGCCGCCCGCGTTCGCGTTCGCGTTCGCGTTCGCGTTCGTTCTTACCTTAATTTGGGGGGGGGATGCCCGTGTCCGCGCCCGACGGGGTGACGCTCGAGCTGCAATATTTGCAGCAGTCGTCTTATCCCCTCAGCGCGGCCTATGCCACCACCTTGACCTTGACCAGCATTACCGCCACCTTGACCAGCATTACCGCCACCTTGACCTTGACCAGCATTACCGCCACCACCGCGGCCTCGACCGTGTCCACCACCACCACCACCACCACCACCACCACCACCACCACCACCACCGCCACCAAGATCACGGCCACGACCACGACCAACTGCCTGCGGGACCCCTATTACAAGCAAGCGGGCAATCTCACTAAGAAGGGCGCGATGGCCGAAATGACCCCAACCACGGCCCAGCGACTCGAAACGGGGGTCGCAGGCCTGCCGCAACCAACCGTGTGACGAGTTCGTCATTGTCGGGGTCGTTGGCCGCAATGCGTCCCGGGCGTCGCACTAACGTACGTTCGTAATGTTCTAGATCCCGAACGTACGTTAGCGCTCGGATATGAACGTCTATGCCCCGTGGTGGTAACAAGTCCACTTGTGGTTGTGGCTCTTCTATGAATTGTTCGGCCTCTGGCGGCACCCCGAAGAACGGGACAATCTCGGGGTCCGGACCCCGTACCCATACGAGGTGCCATAACGTTTTTTTTCGCACCTTGTAATAATCCACTGCTATCACACCCCTCAGCTTAGGCAACGGCCGCGACAACTCTCCCGATAATAATAATAATATTCAGCGCCGGGTACTCCAGCGGGTACTACGTAATTACGTCTCCTATCAAGTACCTGTTCTTAATCGTATCGCAACACGATCAAGAAACATACTTTATACTTTATAAGAGAGGTAATTACGTACATGACACCCGCGGCTCAGACCCTCGACACACACACTATCACACTCACAAAAACTGACAAAAAAACTGTCACCGCGAAACGACTTGCGTATATAACCGGCGAGCGACTGTTGCAGACTGAGGCGTAACTGCTGCAAGAAACCCGCTAGAACGCTCGCTCGATCTGTAAATACGAGACACCATAACCGAATGGCGCCGTGATTCTTTCTACGAAGAGTCAAATATCGTAGTTTAGGATGGGCATATCGGTTCATCTTTCACGCTTGTAAACAAAGCACTACAGAAGCGAGCGAGCGCCAATGTTCAGGCGAACGTTGCGTATATCGCTCGAGTGGAAAATAAAGTCATACATCGTAACCTGAAGAAAGGCTTTATTTTTCTGTTACATATATATTCATGCGAAGTAGATGGGAAAGGAGATATAAAATAAAACATTGTAATGTACATATACGTTATACATTTATTTATTTATTTTTATAAGTTGTATAAAAAGATTCCACTTCTTTCTCGTGTTTCGACCACCAGTTAAATATTTTAAATACGTTTTGCAACGCGCAGTTCTTCGTATGTTTTCCGCATCGCACAGTATTAGCGGCATCCATATTGTTCAAAGAGTCGATGTCTTCGTAATCAGCATCCAGAGTCTCGATGATCATTTTTCTTTCTCGCAAAATTTTCGAGCAGATCCACCAGCCATTCGCGTTTCTGGATTCCCTTGACGTACACGAGAGTCGGCGGCGTTTCGTCGTCATTATCATCATCCTCTTCCATACCAAGCACGGCCGATGTAATTAGATGTTTCACCATGCTGTACGGCACGTTTCCGTCGTTCCATCGTAATCCATGATGATTTTTGATCAACCAGGTAGCGCATGATTTGTCGGAATTCATGAGGAGATTCCACGGCATGGGGCGTTCAAAGATGTAATGCGCCAGAACGGTCCCCTTTCGCAGCACCGCCACCTCCTTCACGACAAATTTCATTCCGACGAGGAAACCTTGCAGGTCCACGAACGTTGGTACGGACATAAGATTTCTCTTTGATGCGTTACTCGAGAAGAATGACACGCAAATATGCAGACGTCTCTCGACACTTTTGATTTATACCCTGCTCCCCCCCTCTTTTTTATTGTATCGGAAAAAAATTTCTTCGACGTTGCCGCGAACGCTCAGACAATTTTGCGCACCACGTTGGTCAACGGGTTGTACTGAATAACGCGATCGTGTATGATGAGACAGTACGCTGAGGTATTCGGCCGGTACATTCTCCATACAATCGAATTCTATTCTGACATCAACGGTGGCATTTTTGACGGATTCGTTTTGTCGAGAGCAATCGATGACCACTATTGGAGCGTATTGTAGAAAATTCGGGACATCGAGACACGGCTGGACGTGCTCGCGTCCGA